>ML282645.1:0-58122 GCA_005239495.1 Nicotiana undulata | reverse complement strand
AGTGTAGAGTACGTGATTGAGGTAATTGGTTATAGCTGAGACCCTTGCCGGGCACTTCTTGAGTTACTACTTGATGTTTCCCCCTTGCCGGGTGTTCTGAATTGGTTATTCCCGCTATGCTGTACTCCTTGCCATTTATTTGATATTGTTTGGTGAGGAAGAGTGTAAAGCACAAAGGGTGATGTCGTGCCATGATTTTATTGATTATAAGCACGAAGGTATGTCGTGCCATGATTTTATTGATTATAAGCACGAAGGTATATGCCGTGCCATGATTTTATTGATTATAAGCACGAAGGTAAATGCCGTGCCATGATTCATTGTACATTGCATTGTGAGGAAGAGAGTAAAAGCACGAAGGGTGATGCCGTGCCATGATATTTGATTACATTGCATTGTGAGGAAGAGAGTAAAAGCACGAAGGGTGATGCCGTGCCATTGTTTACTTTTCTGACATTTATATTGTTTCGTTGTCGATTATGTTGGATTGTTTCTCTGGATCACTTCTATCTGTCGATGTGACTGCTTTATTTCACTTGTCCCCCCTTTACTGCTCCCGTATCCCCTACTTGCCGGTTTATCTCCTGCCTTGTGTTATTTCCTGTTACCTGCTGTAGAATAGGACAGGTTATCATTAAGGTCAAGTCTAGCCTCGTCAATACTTCGGCCGAGGTTAGGCTTGGCACTTACTCAGTACATGGGGTCGGTTGTACTGATACTACACTGCACTTCCTTGTGTTGTNTATGTATTTCTTTCAGACTTTGTATTTAGCACTCAGTTAGTTAGTTCGTGAGGTTGTGACACCCCGGTTTTGGGATATTTGCGATGTTGTTACCTTTATCATTTCATTATTCGTTTGGAGAATATATTTATTTTTCTGTTGCCAAAAACTTTTGAAGTGATTTGGAAATGTTCGGTAAAGGCTGAAAGTTAAGGGAATTGAGATATTCTAGTAGAGGTTGAAAGATCAATTGGCTTTATTACTGTTACGTTTTTTTTTTTTATAAATGTCAAAGTGTCGTGTACGTTGTCTTGTCTAGTGGGTTCAACGTTAGACGCACTCACGGTCTGAAAGGTGGGATTTCGGGTCGTGACAAAGAGATGGAGAATGTAACGACCCGACTTGTCGTTTTAAGAATTTATGCTCCGCTCAGTGACTTAAGGTCTCGAGTAGCTTCGCAATAGGTATTATGACTCGCGTGTGTGGTCAATTTTAGTTTTCGGAAGATTCAGAATTTAAATTAAAGAAAAATTCTCACTTCGAAGCTTAAATAGAAAGAGTTGACCAGAGAGTTGACTTTTGAGAAAATGACCTTGAAATGGAGATTTGATGATTTCAATAGCTTCGTATGATGATTTCGGACTTAGGCGTATGTTCGGATTTGGATTTGTTAGTCCGTAGAGAAATTCGGCAAATTTTGGCGAAATTAGAAAGTTGATGTGTTATAATTATATTATTTTATGTGCGGACGAGGTCGATTAATATGATGGATACCAATTGGATATGATAATAAGTGTACGAGTCATATTTTAAGATATATGGGGCCTAAGGAAAGTTCTAAGTCCAAGCCAATTTGGAAAATTTCATAATAGACTAAAATTCCATGAAAATGCGCACAAGACCCTACTTTGGACGAGCATAGATCTCAATATATGAAGATTTATATGGTGTATAACCTATCAATTTAAATCTATTTGAGTCTAGTTTCCACCTCTTCAAACCGTTCGTCATTTAGACATTCCTACTCAAAGTTATGATTAAATTGCCAAAAGCTGGAAAAATGCGTTCCTGTGGGAGCGATTATGCGATCGCATATCAAGTATGCGGTCCACATACTTGATATGCGACCGCAAAACTGGTCGCACAGTGCTCCAGAATTGCCCAATTTTGGGCACCGAGTTATGCGACGCGTATGCGGTCCGCATACCCATTCTGCGACGCATTATGCGATCGCAGACCTTGTTTCGGAGGCTTAATCTTCCTATTTTCATAACCCGACCCCATTTTGATAAATAGGCTTTGGGGTTTATTTTGGGGTGATTCTCTGAGAATTCTAGAGAGAGAGAAGAGCCTTTTATAGAGATAAGGAGGAAACCCAACATTCAAACCATCCAATCTTGCATCAATCTTCAAGAATCAAGGAACCCAATCACAAAATCTTCATCTAAGAGGTAAGGATTCCATACCCTAGTCTTTAATTTCGATTTTTGGGTAAAGATGGGGGATTAGGAGAATGATTCTATGGTGGAAAAGTATTAGTTATACATGCTTGTAACAATAAGGTTGTGGGAAGATTGTTGAATTCAAATAGGTAAAGATTGGGTTGAAAATGGTAGAAATCTTCAAAACTTTAATTTAGGATTTGCAAGGTCATCCGATGTCGGAATTCGATAATTTTTGTATGGTTGAACTCTATCAGAACGGGTGTTCGGATTTCGTAAGTTTTTCTGGGATTCGAAACATGGGTCCCACAGTCGATTTTAAAAGGAATTTTGGATTTTAATCCGAAATATTAGTAATTTTATATGGAATTAATTCCTACGATACGTATTGAGTATATTGAATTATTTGTGATTAGATTTGAAGCTTTCAGACACGAATTTGAGAGGTGAAGGGTTATTGGAATCTTGAATTTTGTTGCAAAACGAGGTAAGTATCTTGTCTAACCTTGTGCGAGGGAATTACCCCTTAGGATTTGAGTCTTCTATGTTGATTGTAGCCCGTGTACGCGAGGTGACGAGTGCGTACTCGGACTTATTTGAAAATAGGTTGGCCTTTTAGTATTTCTTAGGTTCCTATATTTCCTGGGTATGAAGTGGTAACTGTTATGACCGAGTTCCTGGTTGCTAGTTTCATCTCTTCCTGCTTAAATTAAATTTCCTTGCCTTTGGCTTCCCTTTTGTTGTTTATTTGATCTTAATTGACTTAACTGAATATTTTACCTCTTCCGTCATCATGCTATATTTTCTTCATAAACTGCCTATTTGACTAGAATTAGTATTATCTAGCCCTATAATTGTTTAGCAGTAATTGGAATATATTTACGTTGGTGTCAAACATGCACGTGAGTCGTATATTGTGATTTGTATGATTTTCCCTTAAGTTCCACTTAGGTTTAGTTAGATAATTTTCCATGTTGATGGTATTTCCTTGGTGTTGCCTATCACTGAGCGTGGTTCAAGCTGAGTTTATTCGGTGAAGCTAATTGTCTAGGTGAGATTGGTTATAGTTGCTTCTGTTGCCGGGATGATTTGGTTTATGTGGTTGTGAACTTGAATTTATAGAATCATTGCTATATTTGCCTTGTTTTCCCCTCGTTATGCTGCTTCTCCTTGTGCTTGGCATTCCTTTCAGTGGCTACTTATTATGAGTGAGCTTTTACCATTCTTGTGATTCAAGTCTTTGTATTGATTTGCTCATCACACCTTGCATTCTGTCTTTGCTGTTTTTGCACCTGTTGTGGCATTGTATACTGTTTTTGTTGCGTTCTGGTTGTTTTACTCAGTGGCTGCATTGCATATTTAAATTGGGACTACAGACTGAGATTCCGGGAGCTTTCCCCCTGTACTGCATTGCATATTTAAATTGAGACTACGGACTGAGATTCCAGGAGCTTTCCCCCTGTACTGCATTGCATATTTAAATTGGGACTACAGACTGAGATCCGGGAGCTTTCCCCTTGTACTGCATCGCATATTTAAATTGGGACTACGGACTGAGATCCGGGAGATTTCCCCCTGTACTGCATCGCGTATTTAAATTGGGACTACGGACGAGATTCCGGAAGCTTTCCCCCTGTACTGCATTGCATGACAAATTTGAGTTACGGACTGAGTTACGGTGGTTTTATCATTGAGGAGATTTGGATCGAAAGATATTCATATATATATATATATATATATATATTAAAATGTATAGCTGAAAAGCAATTATCTCCAGGAAAAGTTATGTCTGAAGGACTTCTATTTCGAAAGTATATTTGAAAAGTATTTGTCTTGCAGCAAAATGATATTTGAAAGAGCAGTATTTGGGAAAGTATATTTGAACACCCAGTATTTTGAAGGGACTATGCTTTAAAGATTTCTCTTTATAAAAATATATAAATATACATTTAGAGAAAAAAATATGTTTCAAAGAAGAAATTTCTCTATTCCGAAATGATTATATCTTTAAAGCTTTCGAAGTAAACTCACGATTTAAAGGTTTTCACGCGAAGGTTTGACCAGCTTTATTGAGTTTATTGGCTAAGACCTGATGTGAATAAATTGATGCGGTGTTGAGTTGCTAGTGTTCTATTGGGTTGTGTTTCCCAACATTTGGCTTGCATTATTTCCATTCCCCTGCGTATTTCTACTATGTTGTCCGTTAATCGTAATTATTGAATTTTCTTCCGCCTTATTCTATCGTACCGTTGATTATAGCGAAAAACCTTTAGATAGATATTATGTTTCGGTCATTCTTACATTTATACCTTTTTACTTATTAGACCAGTGGTGCCTTGACTAGTCCTCGCACCGCTGTGGTGTGCTCATACTACACTTCTGCGCATTTTTGTGTGCAAATCCATGTATCTATTGTTAGTAGTTATGCGGGTTCATTGACGAGGAGACTCAAGGTAAACTTGTTGCTGCGTTCGCAGGCTTCGGAGTCACCTTCCTGTTTATGCCAACTGTACTTACTATTTTTAGACAGTTGTATTTAGATTCGGTAGAAAGATTTCGTAGAGCTTATGACTTGTATTTACCGGGTTTGGGAAAAAATGTAAACTCAGTCAAGATTTCTATTATCGAGATTGTTAAAGTTCTTTTATTATTGTTATTGTTGTTAAATGTTAGGCTTACCTAGTTCCTAAGACTAGGTTCCATCACGGTACCCAACGAAGGGAAATTTGGATCGTGACAGTACATTTTGCCTTTTCATTAATTAATCACTTGAAATATAGACATTGCCACCATAAAAAACTGGAAATTGCAAGTTTGCGTAACATAACTGGATAGCAACAAAAATCTGGACAATAACACAAAAGAGATGTTTACTTAAAACAGCTATAAAAATACTACCAAAAAGACAGTAGTAATTATCTTATTACATACCAGGCATACACCAAAAAAGCTAACTTAATCAGAGAACAAATCTATGTTGTTTCTTTGGATGGAGATTTTCCAGTTTAAGATCTTGTTAGAATCTTAACATCCTTTGCTTTTTTTTTTGTACTTTTGTGCATAGTACTTTTCATTTGGAGTTGTCTTTAACTAATACTTGGCTTTCCTTTCCACTTCAAAGACGGCTTATACCTAATATCACTTGTAACTTCTGTGGAATTCATCACTATAGATTTGGTACTTAATATGCTGCTATGCAAATCTTGTTGAAAATATGATTAAAAATTTTAATATAACTCCAAAAGCAATAGAAATATTAAAGTGAAGTAAACTAGGAGAACACTTACATTAATACAACTATAACCGGTCTTAGATACAAATACAACATGCCCCGCAACTCTTAACTCTTGTACTTACTTCTGCTGGCTCTAGCTTCACCTCCCTTGCTTGTAGATTCTTGTTGTATCAACGATACTTTTCTTTCTTGTACTTCCAGTTGATGACTTTTGGGAAAAATTATACTGACATATAACAAGTTAAAAAAAATTTCAATAATTAAAAGGTAAGCGGGGTATATAAAAATTACCTATGTTGTCAATATTGTGTTTCCTGTGGTTGTTGTTGTTCTTGTGGCTAGTGTTGCATCATGCCTTGAAGGAAATCTTATTTTATTATGTTTATTGGACTTGCAAATCGAGCATGTCATAGCTATTCCCATTTCTGATAACTTTCCAGCTCTTTTAATTTCTCCTTCCTCCTTTCTTCTATTCTTCTTTAGCCTGCAAGGTATTTTTCTAACTGCAGTGGCTCAATCTCTGGATTTGATGTAGCTAGCCACATTATCATATTGGGGGCAGGTTGTATGAAATTTGAATAAGCTCGTAAATATGTCTCATTTCTTTACCATGATGCAATTGACTCAGATGCATCAATCATCCTAAACTGCATTGTTGTTACGACATGTGCACAAGGAATACCTTTCAGTTGCCATGACCTGCAACTACAATATCCTCTTTCTAGGTGAACAATAAATTTAACTACACCTTCCATGATTTCAATGTTGTGTTCTCCATTTCAATGAATCTTACACTTCATTGACTTTTCTACATTAATGTTGAAGTTCTTTAGTTCTATTGGAGATATCTAATCCACCCACGTTTCAGCAAAGGCCTTCATCTTAGTTATCATGACTTTGACTCTAATTTCTTCTAGTATTGACACAATTGTCTTGTCTAGCTCCCAATATATCCAGGCATTAAAATCTTCCAACATATTATTATCCACACTGTCACATTTGGAGATTGTTTTGAAGTCCTATACACTTTCTGCAACCTTTCATGAATCCCCTCTTCATAGCGACAAAGCATACATAGAAGCTTAATTATAAACTCATTGTTACCATATTCTAATCAGCTACCTTAACTACACATGTGCTACCATGATTTGTTTGTAGAAGCACATCTCTATAGTCAAAAAGTCTACCAAACTCAGCAATATGATCTCTCATGACTTCTTTCAAAATAATTTTTATTGTCTTTAAGCAAATAGTTGTACCCACGTACACACCAAAGTCTTCCCTTACCTACCTTCCCTGCTAGCATATATCATCCAAGGACAATCATATTTGCACTTCACCTAAACTCTACGTGGCTCATTCATACTTTGTCAAAGCCTCTCTAAACACTTTCACATTTTCAAATACTTGACCAATCTCCCAAATAACTTTCTCAAGAAGGATCATATGCTACCTTGTTGCTCTTTCTTCTTACGGCAAGTTTTTATTTCTGCTGCTTCATCATCACTGACAGCTTTGTATTGGAAAAAAATAGACTTCACACATGTAATATTTCTGATGACAATGCAATCTATGTGCAGCAATAGAAACATGACAGCTGGTCATAAATTTACAAAGAGGTACGACACAAAGAGGAACAGAACAGCATACCCACGAGACAATTATATGTGGGAGCCTCAATCTAATTGAGGAGTTGAAGAGACACGGTCAGAATGAACAAGGCAGAATAAAGGGCAGATTCAAAGATCTTCAATCAATGAGCTAAATATTACATAATCTTCACGCAACAGTTACGATTACCTATCGTAACATTACATTAATGACATTATTATTCATTAATGCTCAATCATTAAGAAGAGTAAGCGTTATATTAAATAATTCTCTATAAAGGAAGAAAAATCTCACTTGTATGGACACGTTCGAACCACTACTGAAATATACTTACTTTTACGCGTTCTTATTGCTTTCCTATTACAAGTCTAATTATTATTATTAGTTAATTTCCTTGGTTATCAGAAGCTGGAGTACTTCTTAAAATAGCTTTGGTAGAGAATCTAATTCTTTGATTAAACAAATTGTTTCCGTTACCGTAAATCTGATAATCTTTATTTTTTCTCAAACAACCTTTCGCGAATCATGTCAAATACCAACGACAACAAACAACAGGCAATTGGAACTCCAGTTCCATCGCCTCAGGGATCCCCACGTGGTTCAAGGGACAACTCCCCAGGAAGATCTACAACTTAAAATAATGAGAAAACAGGGGAACAAGACCATGTGAAGCAAATGGTTGGTGAATATGTGAATGAAGCTCTTCAAGCTTTCATGAGGGGGCTACCAGCTGTATCACCTACGCCTCGTCCAAACAACACCGCAACTGTGGAAAACTCACAATCCGGACTAGCAAATTCAGGAAGTAGAGGCACTCCAAATGAGTCTCTTGAAGGAAGACTAAGTATGTCTAACAATTCAGATTTACAATCTTTAACACTAACCTTGCAGAAATAGGTGAAGGAACAAAATGATCGTATCGAGCAAATTCCTGGAGTACCAATTGTCGTCAAGTGCATTGACATTGATAGATATTCCCAACAATCCTGGAAGCCAAGTGCAACAGCTTTGCCTATTCCCAAGAAATTCAAAATGACTGACATACCAAAATACGATGGGACAACCGATCCACGTGATCATGTTACTGCTTTCACCACTAGAGTAAAAGGCAACGACTTGACTAAGCAAGAAATTGAATCTGTGTTGGTCAAAAAATTTGGAGAAACCCTCACCAAAGGAGCGTTAACATGGTATTCTCTCTTACCCGAAAATTATATTGACTCTTTTGCTAAGCTTGCAGATTCATTTATAAAAGCACATTTTGGTGCACAAAAAGTAGAAAAAAGAATAGAATACATATTCAAAATAAAATAGGGAGACACGAAGTTGCTCCGAGAATTCGTAGACAGGTTTCAACATGAAAGAATATTGTTACCAAGAGTGCCTGACAATTGGGCAGCAATGGCATTTGCAAGTAATTTGAATGATAAAAGCTCGGAAGCCACGAGAAGACTCAAAGAAAGCTTGAGAGAGTTCCCAGCTACAACATGGAACGATGTCTATAACAGGTACAATAACAAGTTACGAATAGAAGAGGATACCATTGCACAATCAAAAGCAGAAGACATGACAAGTTCTAGACGCTCTGAATCAGAAAGGAGAACCAGTAAAAACAAGTATGATCCATACATGGGACCTTCGGGACGGGAGACTTGTTCCAAATTTGAAAACACACGGTCTGATCACATATCGTCAAATAGAGATTCGAGCTCATCATCATCAAGATCTAGAAAGGATTGAGACGAGCAAAATAGAGGTAATGCGAGAATTGGAGACTATAATTTCAATGTAAGTACTTCCGAATTAATTACAGTATTAAGAAATATGGGTGATAAAGTTCGATGGCCCAAAGAAATGAGATCAAATCCAAACAGAAGGAATCCAGACTTCTGGTGCGAATTTCACAACAATCATGAGCACAGAACGTCAGATTGCAGGTTATTACAAGCTGAGGTAGAACATTTATTAAAACAAGGCTATCTAACAGAACTGTTTAGTTAAAAAGGTAAACATGCATATATGATGAACAGGCAAGAGCCCCCAAAGCCACCATCTCCAAAGAGAACAGTAAATGTGATAAACGAAGGAGAGGAGGTGAATGGCGTAACTTATAAAAGAACGACCAAGTTCACAGTTACTCACGGGAAACGAACTCGTGAAACTTTGGAGGCTGACAGTATATCATTCGACGACGCAGATGCTGATGGATTATTGCTTCCACACAACGACGCACTGATACTATCTCTACTTATACATGACAATAACGTGAAGAGAGTGTTAATTGATCCAGGTAGCTCGGTCAATATCATTTTGTCGAGGGTTGTGGAAGAGATGTTGATGGGGAACCGTGTAATTCCAAAAGCATGTTCCTTGTCCGGGTTCGACAACTCTATTGTCATAACAAAAGGATAAATCGAGCTTAGTACCTATGCAGAAGGCGTAATCAAGTATACGAAATTCCAAGTCAATGATACTAATATGGCTTATAACGTGATCATGGGGAGACCATGGATCCATGATATGGATGCAGTACTATCTACTCTACATCAGGTAATTAAATTCCCTTCCAAATGGGGAATCCAACATATTCGAGGTGATCATCAAACTTCAAGAAACATCAACTCAGTGATACATTTCAATAAAAAAGAAATAGCGGAAGAATCAAAGGACGAGGAAACAACTCAAACAGACACGGAAGAAAACGATAAAGATATGGTGAATCAAATCACCACGGATGTCGCATCAAGACACACAGACATGGATTCCAGACCAGATGTTATTCAAGAAACAGAAGAGAATGAGAATATCAAGACAACTACTAAGGAGCTCAAAGTTGTTCCATTGTTCGAGAATGAGCCTGAGAAAAAAGTCCATATAGGCGCAAGGCTAAGCCCAACCAGAATAGGTAAGTTAATTGAATATTTAAAAGCTAACGCAGATTGTTTTGATTGGTCCCATTCAGATATGAAAGGTATACCCCCAGAAGTGATGACTCATAAGCTAAATGAAGACCCATCCTTCGTACCTGTCAAGCAAAAGAAAAGAAAGCAGGGATCGTTCAAGAATCAAGTGATCGATGAAGAGGTACAGAAACTCTTGAAAATCGGTTCAATACGTGAGGTAAAATATCCTAATTGGTTAGCTAACACCGTAGTGGTACCTAAAAAAATGGTAAATGGAGAGTATGCGTAGATTATACGGATTTGAATAAGGCATGCCCAAAAGACTCATTTACATTACCGCACATAGATCAAATGATTGATGTCGCTGCAGGTCATGAATTATTAAGCTTTCCAGATGCGTATTCTTGTTACAATCAGATAAAAATGGACCCTTGGATGAGGAAAAAACTTTCTTTATTACGAACAGGGGGACTTGTTGTTATAAAGTCATGCCTTTTGGCTTGAAAAATGCTGGAGCCACGTATCAAAGGCTAGTAACCAAGATGTTCCAGGAACATCTGGGGAAAACAATGGAGGTGTACATTGATGACATGTTGGTGAAATCAACACAAGCATAAGATCATTTACAACATCTCTCAATTACATTCGAGATCCTCCGCATGTATAACATGAAATTAAATCTAGAAAGTGTGCTTTCGGCGTCGAATCAGGTAAATTTTTGGTTTTTCTCGTATCAAATAGAGGCATTGAAGTAAATCCTTCTCAAATTAAAGCTATTGAAGAAATACCTGATATACTCACGAGCAAAAAAGAAGTTCAAAGATTAACAGATAGGATTGCGGCTTTAGGAAGATTCATCTACAGGTCTTCAAAGAAGAGTTTTAAATTCTTCTCAGTACTAAAGAAGCAGAAGCAGTTCGAATGGATTGAAGAATGCCAACAATCTCTTAAAGATTTGAAGGCATATCTATCAAATCCCCCATTGTTGTCTAAACCAAAGGAAGGGGAAAGGTTATACGTTTATCTTATTGTGTCGGAGATTGTCGTAAGTGCAGTCTTGGTAAGGGAGGACAAAGGTAAACAGTCTCCTATCTACTATGTAAGTAAGTCCTTATTAGATGCTGAAACTAGATCATCTAGAAAAATTAGCCTTGGCTCTAATCATGGCAGCTAGAAAGCTAAGACCGTACTTTCAATATCACCCAATTACTGTCGTAACTTCATATCCACTGAAACATATTTTTCATAAACAAGAACTGTCAGGAAGATTAGCTAAATGGGCAATAGAACTAAGATAACATGACATAGTCTATCAACCTAGGACTGCAATAAAGTCTCAGGTTTTAGCCGATTTATTCCTGAAGTGAAAAAAGATTGCAAATATTCACCGGGGCTAATCCAGGAATATGGACCATATTCCCTGACGGCTCTTCTAATGTTAAAGGAGCCGGCTTGGGAATTGTTTTAATACCACATACGGGTGAACAGATAAGACGGGCTATTAAATGTTATCCCATAACTAACAATGAAGCAAAGTACAAAGTTGTCATTGCAGGACTTGAATTAGCACGAGAACTCTCAATCGAGCAGATCGTGATCAAAAGTGACTCTCAACTAGTGGTAAACCAGATGCAGGGGACTTATACTTTTAGAGAGACTCGAATGCAACAATATCTGAAAAAGTCACGAGACCTGGTAAGGCAATTCCAGTCATGGAAGATTATGCAAGTACCCAGAGAGGAAAACGCAGAAGCAGATGCATTATTTAATCTTGCAGCAGTTACCGATGTAACGAATAAAGATAATGCTATTGTAATACACTTATTCCATTCAGCAATCGACCATGACAAAAATAAGGCAACATTTAATAATTTAACCTGGGATTGGAGAAACGAAATTGTAAACTTTTTGCAGAATGGTACCGTTCCTGAAGATAGAAAAAAATCTCAAGCACTTTGCCGAAAAGCAGCACGGTACTGCCTAGTTCGTGATAATCTATACCGTAAAATGTTTGGAGGTCCCCTAGCAAGGTGCCTTGGACCTAATCAAACTGAGTACGTGATGAAAGAAGTACACGAAGGACATTGTGGAAACCACGCGGGAGAAAGGTCTTTAGTCAAAACCCTAATCAGAGTAGGGTATTATTGGCCTAAAATGGAAGAAGACGCTGAGAATTTCGTAGCTAAATGCGATAAATTTCAGCGATATGCTAACAATATGCATCGACCAGCAATATTAATCCACCCAATTGTGTCACCTTAGCCGCTTATGAAATGGGGAATGGATATAATGGGACCTCTACCCCCAGCCAAAGGAAAGGTACGATTTTTACTTGTACTAACAGATTATTTCTCAAAATGGGTGGAGGCAGATGCTTTTAAACAGTGCGAGAAAAGGAAGTGAAAAGATTCATATGGAAAAACATTATATGCCATTTTGGTGTACCAAAGGAAATCGTATGTGACAATGGACCACAATTCATAGGATCATAAATCACGTAATTCTTCCAAAGCTAGAAAATCAAACGAATCACTTCTTCACCATATCATCTCGTGGCTAATGGGCAAGCTGAGTCAACGAACAAAATCATTGTCAACAATTTGAAGAAACGGTTGGAAAAAAGCTAAGAGAAATTGGCCTGAAGAGCTACTGGCAGTATTATGGGCTTATAGAACTACTGCAAAGACAGCCACAGGAGAAACCCCATTCGCGCTTATTTACGGTTCAGAAGCTTTAATACCAGTGGAAATTGGTGAACCAAGCATGAGATTCACAACAAAAATGGAAGAAACAAACAATGACGAGTTGAGAACAAATCTGGATTTGCTCGAGCAAAAGAGAGAAGTTGCATTAATATGTATGGCAGCTCAAAAATAAATTATAGAGCGATATTACAACAAAAAAGCTCACATCAGATATTTTAAAATTGGGGACTTTGTCCTTAAAAAAGTCTTCCAATAAACAAAGGAGGCCGGTGCAGGAAAACTAAATCCAAATTGGGAAGGACCCTACAAAGTCCGTGGCATTGCTGGAAAAGGCGCTTATGAGCTGGAAACCATGGATGGGAGAATTTTAACAACAAGTTGGAATGTTGTTCATTTGAAGAAATATTACTTCTAAGGAAAAGGAATACCCACGGTCAGGTATCATTACGTTCGATTTCATTTTAGTACAAGTAAAATTATACTAACCGTTTTAGATGTTAGGAAAAAAGCTAACCCATAACAAGATGATGATATTAGACCTGCATAGACACGAGGAAGTAATTGAATTCCCGGTCTAGGGTTACAACTTTCTGATGGGCGTTTTAAAGGGTTAAACAGTCATCATCTAAACTATATACCTTCGAGTCCCGTATGTTTTTCCTTTTCAGGAAAAGGACCACAAGAAAGGAATAGTCAAGTGCCCTAGATTTCATTCTTCAAAGCTCAAACACTTGGGGGACTATACAGTATGGAAGTCAAAGAAGAAGCAAAGAAGACTATCAAAAAAGTCAAAGCTTGAGCCTTAAGATCCATTTTTTCCAATAAGTCAAGCGTTATGAGCAAAATCAAAGAGCCAAAGACAAAAACACAAAGCCTGATTCAGAAACCTACAAAAAAAACACATTCGTGAATGTAAACGAATGTTTAGGTTAAAGGCGGAATATTAGTTACGGGTAGAAATTCATATCCTCGTGTTTATTCAAAATCTGTTGTAAAAGAAAACAGTTATGAAAGAGTTATAGACGATACTCAAACAAAAGTAAAATGTTAGGAAAGTTCGAATAATACAAAGACTTTCTTCAAAACATTATTCAGAAAAAATATGTGAATTCCTATCTCTCTTTTGTATGTTTACACCATTATGAAGTTGAGACATCTTCTTCATTAAGTGTCGTTCATAAAAGGGCCCTCTTTTATAAATCGTCATGAAATATCGAAGCATTTTTAATGCAAATTTAAAAAACTAAGGGGTAAAACAAAAATCCAAACGAAAAGCACACAAACACTTAAGAGTAAAACGAAAACTCGAAAAAACATAAGTCATGCTAATAATAATATTATGGCAAAAACTAAGTATTAACTTTGTTTAAAACCAAATTTGTTTGTACAAGGTTTCCCCTAAGTTGTCATTGGGGACTTAATAAAACCAAACTTTACCCCCAAATGGGACCGGGGGTAACCACCAATTGTTCTAAAAGAAGGAAAAAAGACAGGGTTTGATAAACTTTTTCACTAGACACTGGGGGGATTATCTTCGTCAGCAGGAGGAGCGGCTTGAGATGGCGAGGCTTGGGCAGTAGCTTCATTAGGAACGATCTCATCACCCATTGGGACTTCAACTTCAGGTGATGAAACTTTTTGACTTTGCCGAGACTTTTCAATCGTCTCCTTGGTTTTGGCAATTTCAACTTCTAAGTCAAAATTTTCTTGGCCCATTTCCGTCAATGTGTCAAGCTGGGCATTCAAATAAGCCCAACTCATGTCAACGACTGCTTTGTCCTCAAGAGCCTCATAATCTTTCTCCCATTGTTCAATATCAGCTCTTAGCTCATCTATCTCAACCACGACAACATCGTAAGAAGCCTGCAAAAGGGCAAAGGATCTTTCCAGAAATTGAATCTTGTTTGAAGATTCACAGAGGTCTTCCTGAGTCTGAGTAAGTGATTGCACAAGTTCATCGACATAAGCCTCATTCTGGTCCAACAGAGCCTTCAAGCTTCTTATGTCTTCAGTAGCATGGGAAAGCTTCTCCGCAATGGAAGACTCCAGGATGTTTTTATCCTTGCCTGCTTTACTTGATGAAGCCTTCTCGATGGGCAATTCCGCTGCAATTACTCTGATCTACTGCTCCAAGGTACACTTCTCCTCCTCTACTGCCTCCATATCAAGCTGAAGACTCTCGTACTACTCCTTCCAGTTATCAGCCTTGGTATGATAGTCATTTGCTAATTGCTCTGTATAAACGATCCTTTTCATTAATTTCGTACCAATAAAATGATCTGCATAAAAAGAGAAGTTAGATACGGTAAAGGATATAAAAAGAAGGGGGCTTGATATAAAATCTACCTTCAAGGACGAGTGTACAATCTCGTTCATCCAAGTTAAGGAGCTATGACTTTCCAACTTAGATTTCTCAACCTGTCCTATCAGGGGCTTCAACCACACATCTTCCTGGCCTGATTTCTTTAAGAGGTTGCCTCCTGCAGGAACCTCTATCATTATTTGCTTTATCACCCCACTACTGGAAGATCCTACTTCAACAATAGAAGACACGGAAGTAGGGGTAGATGAAGGATCCACTGATGGAATATGCGGGGGAGCAGAAACAGTAACAGGAGCAGTAAACGAAAGTTCCACAGGAGCAGACGGAGGAAAAATAACAAGAGGTGCCTCCTCTGAAACTGTGCCAAAGCCTTGGTGGAACAATTGTTAAATTGATTCATTAGCAAGGGGGGGTTATATTTTCAGGAGCGGAATGCTCTGACTCAGGCACGGAAGGTGGATCAATAATTGTAATAGACTCATCGTCAGACACGACCTTTCTTCTCTGTGACCTCCGAATCAACGAACCTTCCTCCTGTTCTTCCTCATCCTCCGGGGTCTGATACCCACTTGCTTTCCTTTTTGACGAAGAGGAGTTAACAATGATTTCTTGGGCCTTGGCCAAAGAAAGTTTTGAAGCAGACACAGCAACAGCAGAGATCCCACGAGCGGGAAACCCTAACAAATGAAAGGGATCAGAGAAGCTTAAAAAGAGAAAGATAGGTACTTCCAAGAACGTTCTTCCATAGGAGCGATCAACAGCATTTTTTCTACCCAATCACGGAAACCAAAGACTTCCTCGACGGTTCACATAATTGCTGCAAAAAGAAAAAGAAAAAAAATAGTCACGGTACTGGTAATTTATCAAAAATAAAGAAGGAAAGTGAGAAAAATTGTACTCGCGTGCAAAGTTCCACTTCTCAGGGAAGGGGAGATTTTCTTCACCTACCAAACCTTTAGTAGGGACAGCAACATACCGGACATACCATCCTCTATCCTTATCATTATCAACTCTTTTACTCCTATCCGCGAGAGTAAAAACTCCTTGGCGGAATAGCATCGGAGACTAGAGATGAATAAGATGATGGAAAGTAAAAGGAACTAAAGCTAAGTTGGCCAAATATCTAAGGCATGCAACTTCCCTCCAGATAAGAGGACCGATCTGTCCCAAGCAAACATTGAAGAATCGACAGAATTCTATGATGACAGGGTCGATGGGAGGCTTAAATCCCAAAGTAAAGTGATAAGTATACACAAAAGAATACCTAGTTCTGTAAGAGGTTATTCTCTGATTGTCATTAGGAACTAAGACTGGAAAGTCATATTTACAACAGCAATCTCTACGCACGAGTGACACTAAACCCTCAGTGATTTGGGTAGGATAAAGATCAGCACGATCGTGTGATGTCATGGAAGAAAGCTGTTTATTAATGGCCTCAATATCCTTTACAAAAGAAAATTCGGCATAAAGAATCTCATCGACTTTTGGCTCACGAAGTGGGTCGTTAGGTTCCCTACTCTTAGAAGAAGATCTAGAATCCCTAGCCCTCGAAGAAGACGAAGAAATATTAGCCCTAGAAGATGGCGGAGGAGTAATGTTACGAGAATAAGAAGAACCCCTGGAAGGTGTAGAACTTAAACTTTTTAGCCTACCACCCCTCCTACTCCGGATTGGAGCAGAAGAAGGAGATAGTTCGTCTACTATGATAACTTTCTTGGGTTTCTGGCTTGAGGAAGACATATTTACGAGAAAGAAGAATTTACAAACAGTGACGGAAAGTTAGAAGTTTTTCGTGAAAGCAAAGGCAGGAAAATGGGTATTTATGCTCAGAGGCAACCGTCAAAAAATGGAAAAAACACTGATGTGAAAGCCATAATGAAAACTATCACTTTGTGACTGATGCAGCCGCAAAAAGCCCTAAAAGGCGCTTATTAATTGCAGAATCAATACGAGAATGCCACGTGGCACGAGCATTAGCATTAAATGGAAGTGACAAGCGACGTATACATTCAGAGACGGATGTGATAGTACTAGTAAAGCGGCGGCAAAAAATTCCCGCCATAAATGAGTGTCTACTTACCAAATATTTAATTGATAAATAAAAGGTAAGTGGGAGGACTATATGTATTGGAAAAAAATTGACTTCACACGTGTAATATTTCTGATGACAAGGCAATCTGTGTGGAGCAGTAGAAACATGACAGCTGGTCATAAATTTACAAAGAGGTACGAGACAAAGAGATACGGAACAGCATACCCACAAGAAAATTAGATGTGGGGGCCTCAATCTAATTGAGGAGTTGAAGAGACACGGTCAGAATGAACCAAGCCATAATAAAGGACAGATTCAAAGATCTTCAATCAATGAGCTAAACGTTACATAATTCACGCAATAGTTATTATTACCTATTGTAACGTTACATTAATGATATTATTAGTCATTAATGTTCAATCATTAAGAAGAGTAGGCGTTATATTAAGAAATTCCCTATAAAAGGGAGAAAAATCTCACTTGTATGGACACGTTCTAACCACTACTGAAATATACTTACTTTTACGCGTTCTTATTGCTTCCCTATTACAAGTCTAATTATTATTATTAGTTAATTTTCTTGGTTATCAGAAGCCCGAGTATTTCTTAAAATAGCTTTGGCAGAGAATCTAATTCTTTGGTTAAACAAATTGATTCCATTATCTGGAATCTGATAATCTCTGTTTTTTCTCAAACAACCTTTCGTGAATCATACGTGCAGACAACCCCAAAATATATTTATTTTTTGAAAAAAATATAAACGTTGTAAGTTATTAAAAAAACCTTACACTCCATGCATGCATAAAATCACTTATTTTACACATAAAAAATTCAATTTTGAAAGTCTTAACTCAACAAAATAGAAGATAGAAAGTAAATCGATATTCATCTATATACGTATCACAAAACCCTAAATCTTGAAATTCCTAACCTTTTGGTTTTGTTTGTTTGAAATAGTTGGAGAATATCACTGAAAAATCTTGACGACTAGAGAAGAAACCACAAACGATCAGAAATACACCACAATTAAAATCTTACTCTACTCTATTGGGGGAAAAATGACATAGATTAAACCACAAAACCAACAACATATGTTCAACAACTTACCAAAAATCAATTATCAGATATTTAGAGATTGGAAATCAAAAATTTCAATGTAAATCGAAGTGACAACGTGAGAGGCATTTGAAATTGTTTCTGAGAGAGAAAAAGAGAAAGAGATGGGTATAGGGAAAAATGAAGTCTTTATGTTTTTCTTCTCTCGCTTTTCCTGCTTTTATATTTTCTTCATTNCGTAATTTATTTTATTTTTTTTTTTTTTTTTTTTTCTTTTTTTTTTGTATAAGTGATTTTTTTTTTTTTTTTTTTTTTTTTTTTTTTTTTTTTTTCTTTTGTTTCCCCCCCAACCATCCGCGGGTTGCCCCCCCCCCCCCCCCCCCCCCGCGCGGTCTAGGATAAGTGAATTTAAAAAAAAACGGACGTCCACATGGCATAAGAAGTGATCTCAAATGGTCTTTGGCATGTGAGAGTGATAAAAATGGCCACCTAATCAGCTTTAAAGTAAGAAAGCCCTAATCAATATTTTCCTTTTATTTTTCATATTCCTAACGGCTATTCTTTCATTTCTTCCTGTTTATAAGCTCCTCCATTGAAGGACAACTATTGCTTATAATTCTAGATTTTCTTCTTTAATTGTTAAATTTCTTAGTGTTCTTCATTTCTATCCCAGTTTTCTCCAAGACGTGAAGATGAATTCACTTTGTAAATGTGGTATCCGTCACATTTGAAAATTTCATGATCAAATGATAATCCGGGAAGAAGATTTTTTGGTCACAAAAGTATAAGGTATGATAAAGTAACGTAGGTTTAAATTAATTACAATTTATGTTGGATTTGTTCTAGGTTTTCTCATTAATAGTTTTGATAGTTGTGCTTATTATGCATGTTAAAGGTCAGGCTTGTAATTATTTTAAGAGGTACGAACTGAAATTTTCAAAACAAGCTAATGTTGTTATTTTGAGTTTGTTGAAGAAAAGATATAAACAAGAGCAACAGCTAAAGTGGAGAAGAACATAGGGGGCGGAAGGACTTCGAGTCTATTAGAATCCCCTAGAGTAGTAAAATATATCTTTAATTTTGAAGATTAGTCTATGTATTAGTGTATTATGCAATGTGATATTGTATTTTGGTTGGTGTCCAATTTAATCTAATTTTAATTAGTGTCTATGTACTTTTGATAAATAGTAGAATGAATTGTAATATTTAGAGCGTAGGATGATATGAGATGATTATTCGTAATTTTGATGATAATCACAACACTAATGTGTGGAGAAATACTTTTTTTCCTTAGTTTATGGTTGTTACATAGATAGTCTTGAATCTCGATCGACCTTTCTTCAAGAATTATTCCAGTATCAATTAGAAATTTATGCTTCTTTTTTTATTGCTTAGAATTCATGATATTAGTAAATAAGGTATAAATTAAACTAATGTGGTTAATTAAAATTGGTAGTATATTTTGCCTTTTCATTAATTCATCACTTGAAATATAGACATTGCCACCATAAAAAATTAGAAATTGCAAGTTTGCATAACAAAACTAGATAGCAACAAAAATCTGGACAATATCACAAAAGAGATGTTTCTTAAAATAGCTACACAAAATACTACAAAAAAGACTGTAGTAATTATCTGATTACATACCAAGCATACATCAAAATAGCTAACTTAATCAGAGAACAAATCTATGTTGTTTCTTTGGATGGAGATTTTCCAGTTTGAGATCTTGTTAGAATCTTGGCATCCTTTGCTTTTTTTTTGGACTTTGTGCATAGTACTTTTCATTTGGAGTTGTCTTTAACTAATACATGGCTTTCCTTTCCACTTCCAAGACGGCTTATACCCAATATCACTTGTAACTTTTGTAGAATTCATCACTATAGATGTGGTACTTAATCTGTTGTTGGGCAAACCTTGTTGAAATTATGATAAAAAGAATTTAAATATAACTCCAAAAGAAATAGAAGTAATAAAGTGAAGTAAACTGGAAAAACACTTGCATTAACACAACTATAACCAGTCTTAGATACAAATACAACATGCTCCACAACTTTTAACTCTTGTACTTACTTCTGCTCGCTCTAGCTTCACCTCCTTTGCTTGTAGATTTTTGTTGGCTGTCAACGACACTTTTCTTTCTTGTACTTTAAGTTGATGACTGTTGGAAAGCATTATACTGACATATAACAAGTTAATAAATTTGTCAATAATTAAAAGGTAACATGGTATATAAAAATTACCTATGTTGTCAATATTATGTTTCCTGGCTGTTGTTGTTCTTGTGATTGTTGTTGTTCTTGTGGCTGGTATTGCATCAGGCCTTGAAGGACAGCTTCTTTTATTATTTTTATTGGACTTGCAAATCGAGCATGTCATAGCTATTCCCATTTTTGATAACTTTCCAGCTCTTTTAATTTCTCCTTCCTCCTTTCTTCTATTCTTCTTTAGCCTGCCAGATATTTTTCTAACTGCAGTGGCTCAATCTTTGGATTTGATGTAGCTAGCCACATTATCATATTGGGGGCAGATTGTATGAAACTTGAATAAGCTCGTAAATATGTGTCATTTCTTTACCATGAAGCAATTGACTCAGATGCATCAATCATCCTAAATTGCATTGTTGTTATGGCATGTGCACAAGGAATACCTTTCAGTTGCCATGACCTACAACTACAATATCCTCTTTCTAGGTGAACAATAAATTTAACTACACCTTCCATAATTTCAAAGTTGTGTTCTCCATTTCAATGAATCTTACACTTCATTGACTTCTCCACATTAATGTTGAAGTTCTTTAGTACCATTGGAGATATCTCATCCACCCACGTTTCAACAAAGGCCTTCATCTTAGTTATCATGACCTTGACTCTAATTTCTTCTAGTATTGACATAATTGTCTTGTCTAGCTCCCAATATCTAGACATTAAAACTTTCCAACATATTATTGTCCACACTGTAACATTTGAAGATTTTTTTGAAGTCCTATACACTTTCTGCAACCCTTCATGAATCCCCTCTTCATAGCGACAAAGCATATATAGAAGCTTAATTATAAAATCGTTATTACCACATTCTAATCAGTTACCTTAACTACACATGTGCTACCATGATTTGTTTGTAGAAGCACATCTCTATAGTCAAAAAGTCTACCAAACTCAGCAATATGGTCTCTCCCATCACTTCTTTCAAAACAATTTTTATTGTCTTTAAACAAATAGTCATACCCACATACACACCAAAGTCTTCCCTTACCTACCTTCCTTGCTAGCATATATCATCCAAGGACAATCATCTTTGCACTTCACCTTAACTCTACGTGGCTCATTTCTATATTTGTCTAGTTGAACCCCTTTCTTTATGGCATGCTTTGTCAAAGCCTCTCTAAACACTTTCACATTTTCAAATACTTGACCAATCTCCAAAATAACTTTCTCAAGAAGGATCATATGCTACCTTGCTACTCTCTCTTCTCTCCCCAAGTTTGAAATAGTTGGAGAATACCACTGAAAAAGCTTGACGACTAGAGAAGAAACCACAAACGATCAGAAATACACCACAATTGAAATCTTACTTTACTCTATTGGGGAAAAAATGACATAGATTAAACCACAAAACCAACAACATATGTTCAACAACTTACCAAAAAGTGATTTTATCAAATATTTAGAGATCTGAAACCGAAAATTTCAATATAAATCAAAGTGATAGCGCGAGAGGCGTTTGAAAAGTTTTTTGAGAGGGAGAAAGAGATGGATATAGGGAAAAATGAAGTCTTTATGTTTTTCTTCTCTCGCTTTGCCTGCCTTTTACCTTTTCTTCATTTTTTACCTTTTTTTTCTTTTGTTAGTAGTATAAACATTTAATATCATTTTATTTGGCCTAGGTGGAGTACAAATCAAAAATATTGTCCAAATGTATAAACTAGGTGTATGAGACCCGGGAGGGTTTTAAATTCACTTCCTAGTGTAGGGGGTAATTCGAACCCGAGATAATTTGGGTAGGAAACTAATAATTCGCAACAAGTTTAGAAAGATATTTAGGCATTTGCCATTTAGTTATTAATTTAGGATCAAATCAATTTACTTATATATAAACCACGTATAAATTAAACTATATCATATTACAGGTAAACACGATGATTTATCATCACCTCTAAATGTCGACAGACCAATTAACTGTCTAAATGAATGATAACAAGTATTCACTAAACTGCTATTTAAATTGTTTATTCATGTCTTTTCGAAGAAAAGTGCAGTGCAACTTTTGAGTTTCTAAATTACTGTTAATAACACGGGTTTTGGAAAGCCCCAAAGTGCTTTTTATATATACAAATTCCCCCTAGTATTAGCAAAACAAATTCTAATAATACGATAACCTAATAGCCTAGCTAGTTGAAAATTTCAGGATTTCCTATACACTATAAGCTCCTACACTTGCTGGAAAGGCATAACTACAGTCAAAAAACAATATTAAGATGAAAATGAAAGGTTAAGGCCCAGTGCCGGTGGTATAAAAAGATATAGGATAAATACTTCAAAACAGTGGTTAAATGCTTGAATTTCTAATAAACGCTGATTAAGCTCACAAAAAAAAATGCGCAAATGGATCAAAATCGCCGTAATTTGCTGTCATTCAAAAGAAGAAGAAAAACATGAGTCAAACCGAACGGACACAAGAATGAGAAAAATACCAAAGATTTCATTTCATTAACACAAAATACTAGTCAATTACATTGCAATAACACAATAAGCTAACAGCGACTTCACAATATTTAACCACCAAACCCATAAAGAGTTCTGCCTTGTCTCTTCAAAGAGTAAACAACATCCATTGCAGTAACCGTCTTTCTCCTAGCATGCTCAGTGTATGTTACTGCATCACGAATCACATTCTCCAAAAATATCTTCAAAACTCCTCTTGTCTCTTCGTAAATCAGACCACTGATTCTCTTCACTCCAGCTCTTCTCGCTAATCTCCGAATTGCTGGCTTAGTGATTCCTTGAATGTTATCACGGAGAACCTTACGGTGTCGTTTTGCTCCTCCTTTTCCCAAACCCTTACCTCCCTTTCCACGGCCTGACATTTTTGATAGAGAAATTGAACTGAGTAGAGTTGATTTCTAGGGTTTCGCTGAGGTTGCAGAAATGGGAAGGGGCGAGAATTTTTATATAGTGGAAAATGGAGGTGCTTTTGAATTTTTGGAGTGGTAGATTTTGGCGGTCGATTGAATTGATGAAAATTTGGATTGACGGTTTAAGATTGCGATCCGCGTGAATTGTTTTGACTCATTGTTGACCGTCAATAACATGAAATCGACGGACAGTTTTTATTTAATATTCTAAGTGGATTGATGACGTAGCATGTTGTTTTGCCCCTAAAATCTCGCTTCCCGCTTAGTTACCACTCTAATTTAACTGCGAGGTTCGTAGAACATATACTATTATTAAAACTAATTTTAGGGGTCACTTGGTACGTGGTATAAGAAGGTATAAAAACTTAATACTCTATTTGATTATCAAATCAGGTATAAGTTATCATGGTGTTAATTTTAATACTGGGATAACTTATATCTTATAGAAGGTGGGTAATTAGCACCGGTATAACTTATATCTTCTTCTTAAAAATTATGCAATTGTCATACTTAATACAACATACCAAACAATGAATAAACAACAATCTCAGCATAACTTATCCCAATATAACTTATACCGGTATAAATCGTATTCCAACCAAACGACTCCTTAGAGTATGTGTGTTGCACGTGTATATCACTTCAAATTTATTAGTTATATAGTTTTGTAAATATAAATGTTTTATTGTATAGGATATGTTATGATGTCTCTCATCTAGACAACTGGTGGAGATGATGTCGTATTTGCTAGGGGAGAAGGCATGATCAGTGCAGAAGGAGGAGAAGCTGACGGCGTTGCAGATTGATAAGCAGGTACGGCAAAAGCAGTGTTGGTTGTTGGTCAACCGAAGATGGAAGAGAACCGGTACTTAGCCTTACGGTACTGGGAATAGCGACTAGGACTCGGAAACGAGAGTTAGCATCTTCCACTATATCACATTCCCCCATAGCGTTGTGACGTCGTCCTCGGTTAGTGTAATTAACTCAACATGTTGAGCACCTTTTTGAGTTGATGAAGGTCGTTGTCTTCTATGTAGAGAAGTCCCCCTTATCAGTGGCTCCTCAATCATCATCGATCGCCATAGTGTTTGCGGTTGGCTCGGTTGAGGCGCTCTTCGCCTTCTTATTTTTGCCCCCGACCGAAGAGGAGCGTCACCTTTTTTTGTTGCTTTGTTCTCTGGCCGAGGACTCCGAGAGGAAGCACTTGCAGCAGAACTAGGTTCGATGACACCCATTCGGGTAAAGGCCTCCTGCAACAACCTTGTCGCATCTGAGGGATCGGCTAAAACGTCCTCCTCGAGGTCGGAAACAGAGCCCTGCGGTAAACCTGAATTCTGAAGAAAAAGAAGTTAGCCAAAAGTTCTTTTACGTAAAATAAAAACAAGTTTAGTTCGAGAATCAGCTAACCATGATTTTTGGTCTTCCACTCGTATTTAAGAGCCAGTTCTTTCCTGGGGGGAGGGGGGAGGGCATGGTAATATCCAGAATCTTCTAGACCCACTAGTCCAAGCCTTCGACCCTTGGAGGTGTCCTCCAAGTTGTTGAGATAACAAAAATAGAAGAGTCAGAAACAACATGAACAATTCTTAATCATAGAAAAGGATAGATATCGAACTTACGTGTACGATTCCAAGATTCAGCAAATGATGGGGTTGTGGTCGGGGTGATGTCACTGGTGGAAATAACAACGAATTGCTCCATCTACCCACAGTTGTTGTCATCATCCATGTCGGTGAGCAAAGCATGGTGACCACGTTTGCTAAAGTTTATCATTCCCTCAAGAAAAATCTTGGGGGAATAAAGGTTCATCAGTCGAGCCAGGGAATGTTCTTCCCTCATCTCCTGGCATAGCCGTCGAACTCATGCTACCGTCCGCCACACATAAGGCCTCACATGTGCCAAACAGACCTGGTAGTGGAAACAAAACTCCAAGATAGTGCAATAAATCCCCATGCTCAATAAGAACGAGCCCAAAGTGAAGGGATACGTGTAACCGTAAGTAAAACCATTCTTGGAGAAGGTTACCCACTCCACTAGGTCAGGAACAATGATGTTCAAATCTTGACAACCACAGTCTTCCTTCACAACAGGGATGCTAGGACGGAGGAAAGAAGGATATACGCCAACATCCCACGTGCGGGAGTTAGTAGAAGGGAACTTCTCTCCGAAGTCCTTAGTTATAAGGAGCTTTCTGGGGATAATGGTGCTCACCGTAGGAGGAGAAGCATCATCTGTGTTTTCATTGTTCTTTGAACAACTGCACATTTTGGAAGAAGCGGCCACTGCTATCAGAAGAGAATAAGGGTTTTTCTCTGAAGAAGAAGATTAGATGAAGTGGAGAACAAGTGTGGGTTGAGTAAGTAGAGGTTGAAAGAGTTTAGAAAATTATGAAGTATAAAAGGAGAAAGTTGATGCGTATAAGTAAAGGAAGAGGCGGCAAAAATCGTGGCCATAATTACCTCGATAACCAGCTGTAAAGACCCGTAAAAGTTCTTGTTTAAAATAATGCTCGAATAAGTTCCCGAGTTGTTATATCTGTGGAAATTCTTAAAAACGGACCTTGATTGTGTAAAAGTACCCCGAGATTTGAAAGAACTTAATTTTCCAGAAATTTGGGTGTTATGCGACGCACTATGCGATTGCATAACGTGTATGCGGACCGCATAGTGGTCGCATACACGGGCAGATCACTGCCCAACTGAAGGGGTGTTATGCGACGTACAATGCGATCGCATAACGTGTATGCGGACCGCATAGTGGTCGCATACACGGGCAGAATGTTTTCAAATTTTGGCTCACATGGGGGCCATTCTGCGGTCCAATATGCGGACCGCATGTCAGGAATGCGATCGCATTCCTGACCGCATATTCGACACGGTCTTTTAATTTTCTAAATTTTTATACCCGACCCCAGTTTTATTTAACCCCTGCCCCCTTTCATTTTAACTGGTTTCTAAACAAAATAGAGAGAAGTGAGAGTGGGTTCTAGAGAGAGAAGTCCTCATCTTCCCCAAATTGGTCCTCCATCTCTACCCAGGCTTGGAAGTTTATCGAGTAGTAGTCATCTTCTTCATCATAAGAGGTAAGCCTTCACCCTATTTTCTCAAATTCCAAGGATTTAACTAAGAATAGAACACACATAGGTTGGTTTTTGAGGATGAAAAGTTGGGGCCTTGCATGCATGTGAATAATCTTCCATAACCTAGTAAAGGGAAGCAAGTAGAGTAATCTTTCACTAAAAAGGGTTTAGTCAATCTAAGGGATCACATAGTGTTTGATAAAATGCTCAAATGAATTCGAGACTCATAATTCTAAGGTAAATATGTCGCATTGTGAACTAGATTGACGGTTCTAGGAGGTTCGGTGAATTGCAATAGAAATTAAAAAGGGAAACTCGACTCTAGGTATGCATGACTAACTTTAATCTTTGTAAAATCACTTGTGGTGTTCAAGCATACGGTACATGTATTGTTATGAATATGTGCAACTGGTTGTCCGAATTATGTTGAAGCGTGAAGTGTATTACTTGTCTGTCTTTAGTTGATCACCACACTACCATGCTATGTAAAACGGTGCTAGGAGGATAATGAATCCAAGTGTTTGAATGTATATGCTAAAGGCTATGTAAAGGAGCTGTATTCTTATTGCTGAAATTTTCTGTGATTGAACTGTGATTTGTCATTGTTGATATGAGATGTGATTGCTTGGTGGGATCGGGTTGCGCGCCACAACAGGGGAGATAAGGGTGATATGTGAGAAGTGATAAGGGTGTGATGGTGATTGCTTGGTGGGATCGAGTTGCGCGCCACAACAGGGGAGATAAAGGTGATATGTGAGAAGTGATAAGGGTGTGATTGCGATTGTCAGGTGGGATCGGGTTGCACGCCGCAACAGAAACACAACAAATGATTGTGATTGTCAGGTGGGATCGGGTTGCACGCCGCAACAGAAACACAACAAATGATTGTGATTGTCAGGTGGTATCGGGTTTCACGTCGCAACAGAAAAACAACAAATGATTGTGATGGTCAGGTGGGATCGTGTTGCGCGCCGCAACAGAAGAAATAAGGGTGAAATGTTGAGAAGGGACAAGGGTGGAGTTGCGATTGTGATTGTGATGAAGTGAAAATTGTGGAACTTCCATTGTGTATCTTTCTATGTCTTGTGTAGTGATTGTGTAACTCTCTGTCTGTCTCTTGCATGTGCAATATCGAGTTTACTTGGAGTAAAGTTTGTTCATACATACCAGTACAATTCAAATGTACTGACGTCCCTTTTTCCGGGGGCGCTACATTCTTGTGATGATTGTAGGTGGTTCCA
Organism: Nicotiana undulata; assembly: GCA_005239495.1. NCBI lineage: Eukaryota > Viridiplantae > Streptophyta > Magnoliopsida > Solanales > Solanaceae > Nicotiana > Nicotiana undulata. The sequence continues at coordinate 30,639 of ML282645.1, read as the reverse complement.
TAGCAGGTACTCCAGCCCACCGACAGTAGTGACTCCTCTTCGACCTACCAGTTGTTTTGGTGAGCCCCTCTCCTCTCGGGGCCCAGTGTGGTTCATGCCACCTCTTCTTCCGGATTTTTATTTTGGTATTTGTATAAGGTATAGCCGGAGCCTTGTTACCGGCAAGTATTATATAACTCCTTCGTACTCTTAGAGGCTCCGTAGACAGGAAATGTGGGTTATGTACTTATGTATTTTGGGCAGTATGACTTGTAGACCACGTAAAGTAAAACTGTGTGTTATGTATATTTTGTAAGTATTGTACTACATGTTGGTAATGACAGAATTCTATGGTTTAATTTCAGATTGTAAGAATGCGTCTTAATTATAATTGAATAATGTACATCGGAAATTTCGGGGTAATACGTGGGAGGGAAAAAGGAATCCAGGTCCGCTTGACTGGGGCTACCCAGTCGAGCGCCGGTCGTGTCCCTTGGTTTTGGGGCGTGACAAACTTGGTATCAGAGCCTAAGATTTTAAAAGAGTCCTAGGATGTCTCGGAGCCGTGTCTAGTAGAGCCCTTTTTATCGGTGTGTTGTCGACCACATCTATAATTAGGGGGATACACGGACATTTAGGAAATTACTCTTTTCATGTTATTCCATATCGTGCGGTGAGGTGGAGAGTGAAAATGTCCTTGTCTAATTCGTGCTTTGTTCCGAAATTTTTCAGTAATGGCACCAAAGAAGAGAGCTCGACTCGGCTTTGAGGCCAATGCCACCCCAAGTGTGGCTGTGAATCATGTACCTGGTAGTGCGGGTGAGAGTGACTCCCCGACCTTGAATTTGCCGGACCCTTCTATTCCGGATCAAAGCATTCTTGTTCCTGCGGCGGCGGGTGCTGCTGCAATCCCTCCCGCTAACATTCTTGATCCCTCTACGGTTCCAACTTCCGGTCCCGGTACGTCCGAGGGGGACCTCAGAGGAGCTATTCATATGTTAACTAGGTTGGTGGCCGCTCAGGCCCAAAGATCTCATGCTACCCCTGCGTCCTCCAGCGGACAGGGAGATTCCGCCGGCTCCAGAGTCAACCAGTTTCTGCGGTTGGCTCCTCCAGAGTTCTCAGGTACGGATACAGAGGCCGATCCACAGGATTTTCTTGATGAGATGTGCAAGACCCTCACTCAGTCAGAAACCTCTCAAGCCACTCAGACTATCAATAAAACGGGGTGCCCGGTCCAAAATATCATTTTATACATCAAATAGTGTAAATGAGACTAAGTTTCGAAATCAGTTAAACATAGCATGACTGAGCATAAATCTTAAATCAACACAGTGAGGAAATAGAAGTAAAAAGCTCCCAAGGGGTCCAAACACTTGGCACGAGGCCCAAAAACGGCATTCAACCCAAAACATAGTAATAATCCTTAAAACATAAAATATCATATGATTTGTAATCAAATACGCAACTTATTAGTTTCTACGGGACATACCAACTCACAATCCCCAACAGTGCACACCACACACTCGTGATCTAGAGTGTGCGCCACTCCAAAATAGTGATACAATGCGATGTCCGGGGTTTCATACCCTCAGAACAAGATTTACAATCATTACTTACCTCAAGACGGATGAAAAGCTACTTCGCGATGCCTTTGCCCCTCGACTCGGACTCAACACGCCCCGAATCTATTCAAAAATAGATTCATATTATCAAAATACGCTAAAGGAACGAAGCCCACTCGAAAATAGTTAAATTATATCAAAATCTCGAAATTGGCCAAACCCGACCCCTGGGACCACGTCGGATTCCGATAAAAATTGCAAAACTAGAATCCTTACACTCTCACGAGTTCATACATACCAAATACATCAAAATCCGACAACAAACGGTCCCTCAATCCTCAAATCAAACTCTCCAATTTCAAGCCCTAATCCCCCAATTTTAACCCTTAATTCCCATAGATTTCATGTCTAATCAGTCAAATATCACCATAGAAATGAGTTTTAGGTCCAAGAAACTTACCTCCACGAAAATCCCTCTTCAAATTGCTCCCAAAAGCCTCAACCCGTATGAAACATTGATGAACAAAGCCCGAAATTCACGAAGGCAACTATTTATACTTTCTGCCAAGTGAAACCGCACATGCGGACCTTCCCTCGCACCTGTAGTCCCAGGTGCGCACATGCGGTCCTCACTTAAAAGTCCAATTTCCGCACTTGCGTTCAAACCACCGCACCAGCGGGCTCGCAGGTGCGGTCAAACTTCCGCATCTGCGACACATCCCCAGCTGACCCATTTCTGCATCTACAATGGCAAAAGCGCACATGTGGTCACCCTTCCGCATCTGCGAAACACTAGAACAGAGTACACCAGCAGTCCTTAAATGCCAAAAACCAATCTGTCAACCATCCGAACTCATCCCGAGGCCCTCGGTATCTCAACCAATAGTACCAACAAGTCATATATCATCACCCAAACTTAGTTGAACCCTCGGAACACTCAAAATAACATCAAAATACCAAATTAATCCATAATTCAAGCCTAAGGATTTCTAAACTTTCGAAATTCGCCAACGATGCCAAAACCACCCAAACCACGTCCGAATCACCCGAAAATTTGCACACACGTCCAAAATGACACTACAAACCTGTTCCAACTTCCGAAATCCCATCCCGACCTCGATAGCTAATTTCCACTGCCGACCGGAAATCGCCGAAAATCTAATTTCTCCAATTCAAGTATTTCTACCCCGGACCTCCAAAAAACATTTCGAACACACTCCTAAGTCCCAAATCACCTAACTAAGCTATCCGAGCCATAAAATCTACATTCCGAGATTATTTACCTATAAGTCAACTTCCAGTTGACTTTTCCAACTATTAAACCAACTTAAGAGACTAAGTGTCTCATTTCTCTCCACGACCACTCCGAACTCGAACCAACCGACCCAACACAACATAAATGAGCTAAACAACACATGATAAAGTAGAAATAGGGGAAACAGGCTGAACTCTCGGAATGACCGGCCGGGTCATTACATTCTCCCCCTCTTAAACAAACGTTCGTCCTCAAACGAGTCTAGAAGCATAGATGGAGTCTCAAATAGGTGAAGATATCTGCTCCGCATCTCCCGCTCAGTCTCCCAGGTGGCTTCCTCCACCAGCTCCTCTCTCCATTGCACCTTCACTGAAGTTATAACATTAGACCTCAACCTTCTGACCTGACGACCTAAAATGGCTACTGGCTCCACCTCATAAGACATATCACCCTCTAGTTGAACCATGCTAAAGTCCAAAACATGAGACAACATACTTCTGAAGCATGGAAACATTAAATAATGGATGCACACTCGACAAGCTAGGAGGCAAAGCAAGTCTATAAGCCACATCTCCAACCCTCTTAAGCACCTCAAAAGGCCAAATGAACCGGGGACTCAACTTGCCCCTCTTCCTGAATCGCATAACACCCTTCATGGGTGACACCTTCAGTAGAACCTTCTCCCCAACCATGAAATATACATCCCGGACCTTCCGGTCCGCATAGCTCTTCTGCCTAGACTGCGTCGTGCGAAGCCGCTCCTGAATCAACTTCACTTTATCTAACGCATCTTGTACCAAATATGTACCCAAGAGTCTAGCCTCACCCGGCTCAAACCAACCGACCAGAGATCTACATCTTCTCCCATATAAATCCTCGTACGTAGCCATCTAAATGCTCGACTGATAACTATTATTATATACATACCCCGCGAGTGGCAGAAACTGGTCCCATGAAACCCCAAAATCAATAACACAAGTGCGTAACATGTCCTCCAATGTCTGAATAGTGTGCTCGGACTGCCCGTCCATCTGAGGATGAAACGTTGTGCTCAACTCAACCTGAGTACCCAACTCCTGCTGCACGGCCCTCCAAAACTGCGATGTGAACTGAGTACCCCTATCAGAAATGATGGAAATCGGAACACTATGCAACCGAACAATCTCCCGGATATAAATCTCAGTTAACCGCTCTGAAGAATAAGTAATACCAACAGGAATGAAGTGCGCGGACTTGGTCAGCCGATCCACAATAACCCATATAACATCGAACCTCCTCGAAGTCCGTGGGAGCCCAACTACAAAGTCCATGGTGTCGCTCCCACTTCCACTCCGGAATATCCAACTTCTGATGCAATATGATAACTAGGGATTTTTACCTACTATTTACTCTCGTTTGCTTAGGTTTTGGGGCAAAATTGCACTAAGGTACTCCCGGAAACTAATGCAGGGTGCTTAAATTGCAGGTTTTGAATAAAATTGAGGAGAATGGCTAAAGATAACTCAAACAGGAGCCAAACTTGCACATCCCAGGAACCCAACAAAAGCACTGAGAGCGGTATTATTTTGCTGCAGCGGAAGATATTCCGTTGTAGCGGAATTCTGTCAGCGGCTGCGGATTGAAGTTTAGAGAGATGTGTTTTGGGCCTTTTGGAACCGCTAACAGCGCCAAATTTCCGTTGCCGCACTTTCCTTTTCGCTGGAGCGATTAAAAATCCGCTGGGAACGGAATACTAAGTTCAGAGAGCTGTTAAAAATGATCCTCCACAAGAGCGCGGTCAACGCTAAAATTCCGTTGTCGCGCTTTCAAGATTCGCTGAGGCGCTCAATATTCCATTGGGAGCGAAAACAAGTTTCAGATAACTGCCAATTCAAGAACAACGGCCCTCTCTTATAATTTCGCGGCCACAAAATCCATTCCGCTGAGGCGTTCAATTTTCCGCTGACAGCGGAATCTCCGTAGGGGCAATTTTGTCCAGTATTTTCAGCTGTGTATAAATACTTCTTTTTCTCATTTTTAGGTTATCATATTAGTAAGGAGCTCTTGAACAGTGTCTTTTTACCTTTTTGAGTAATTTTAGCATAGATTTTATCTTTAACCTTAGATTTTATCTTTGTAATCAACATTTATGGCTTTAATTTCATCTTCTGCTTTGATTTCTTCCATGAATATGAGTATCTAGACCCATAAGTTAGGGTTGTGACCCAACCCTAGTGTGGGTATCTAATGGGTCTTCTATTTTAGGGTCTCCTTGTGATTGGGTCTGTGATATTTAGTCTATTTCATGCTTAAGTCATTGAATTAGTGGTTGCAAACACTTATTCATGACTTTTTTATTAGGGTTATTCTTGAGAAAGATGACCCAAGTCTAGGTAAAATAGGCTAACAGGGAATTCGGGTGAACTCAAGAGGTTGATAGCCCCAATTAAAGGGTAGAAACTAGAGATAGTAATACCCGACTTGAGCCATTTCATTTGCTTTGTTGAAACACCCAATTAGGCTTGAGAAAGCCAATTCGGGCAAAGTCACCCAAATTACCGAGAGGTATTGGGTGAGTAATTTAGTGTGAGGTTATATCATGTGGCCATGACCCACAAGTTTTTCCTAGGTTTTAGATCACGTTAGATACTCGCCTAGAGGTAAATTGCATCCCTAGTGCCTTTAAATACTTGATAAATTACCACAAAAACATTGTAGTTAGTTTGATAATAGTAATCTTTAGTATTAAACTTAGTATAGAAACAAAACCATCCATGTTTAGAAGAGTAATTAAGGACAATTCACACTTCTAAATCAGATAGAAATTCGACTCCAACTATATAACTCCCCGTGGATTTCGATCCAGATCCTATCGGGTAAAAGCTACATCGACCTCGCCCTGCCATTATATAGTGGTATAGGTGGGCCTAGATCACTTTTTGGTACCGTTGTCGGGGATTTAAAACGATGTTGGATATCTATTCGATTAGTTGTGTAGATTGTTTTTCTTTCCTTCTATTTGTTAATTCGCGTGTTTCAATCACTACAGGTACACATGGTTGATCCTCTAGCCAATGTTATACTGGGGGAGGAGGTAGATGATAACGGGGAAAATGAGGTGCATATAGTACCTCAAGCTCAAAGACGTGGCTGCTAGTCCAATGCCAATGATAATATTCCAGACCCTCCCCCGCCTCTTCCAAGAGCAGCCCCTTGAGTGCTTCCAAATAAGGGATATGCAATGTAATTGTCCCACCCAGAATCCGGACAGGAAATTTTCAAATCACTAATGTCATGTTGACACTTTTGGAGCAGCGAGGATATTTCACGGGTGCTCCCCATCATAATGCCTACAAACACTTAAAAGGATTTGTGGATACCTGTTGGGGGAGCAAGCAAACCAACGTTTCGGAGGATGCCGTGAGGCTCAAATTATTTCCTTTCTCACTGGATTGGATTGAACGACTCCCCAATCATTCTATCTCTACATGGGATAAGTTGGAGAATAAGTTCATTGCCAAGTTTTTCTCTCCCAGACACATGGCATCTTTGAGAGATGAGATATTGACATTCAAGCAGGAACCAAATGAGTCCCTTCATGAGATTTGGGAACGCTACAGAACAATGGTCAAAGAATTCCCCAACAATGACATGACCGAGGCTATGATACAACAATTATTCTACCGGGGCATTAACACGACCAATCAGTATATGGTCAACCAATTAGCTGGGGGTAATTTCATGAAGCTATCTTATGCCGAAGCCTGTGATATTCTGGATGAAATGGCTGACACTTCGTCAGCATGGAAAAGTCGGGCTAATGTGCCCCAAGGTCATCCAAGTGTGATAAATCTTCATAAAGAACTTCAAGACCATGGACATGCCATTGCTGAGCTAACAACTACCATGAATCAACTTGCTAAGGCGTGACTTCAACAAATACAAGGGCCAAAGAAAGTGCATGCTATTGAAGAGGTCAATCATTTGGTCAACAAGCAAAGACAACATGGCAATCAAATTAAAAGCAACAATGATCAAAATGAGCAAGGTGTGAGTGGATACGACAATGATGATTCCTATGATGAGCAAAATGAGAATGTGATGTATGCAAACATTTCCAAGGACAAAGGAACAATGCTTCTAACCAACAGTGGAGATCTCAAGGGAACAACAAAAATTGGAACAATCAAAGGCAAGGAAATTGGAACAACAATAACAACTCTAGCAACCGGTGGAACAACAATCAACAATGGCTAGGCAACAACAATAATTGGAATGAGAACAAAAATAGCAATTGGGGTGGAAACGGTAATCAGGGATCGGGCTTTCAAAGGCCCCCGATGTACCAACAACCTAACAATCCACCACCTATTAATCCCAAGATCAAAGTTCATCAAGCAATGATATGAGCCGGATCAAGCATATGTTTAAACAAATGATGGAGCGGAATGCAGATTCAGATGGTCAAATTGCCTCCCACACTACCTCCATCCGCAATCTTGAGGTCCAAATGGGGAAAATATCACAAGCTTTGAACACTCTCCCTAAGGGGGCACTACCTAGTGACACAGTGGTGAACCCAAAGGGTGGGAGCAACAAAAACAATACCGTACATGCAATGGAGGTGACCACAAGGAGTGGTCGAGGTGGTGAGGCTAGTTCTTCCAAGAAAAAGAGGGTTGTTAGTGATGATGATTATATGCAACAAGATGAGGTTCCTATTGAGGTTAAACAAGTGATTTAAAAGCCAATGAATGGTGAAGTGAGGATTTACATCAATGATAATAAGGAGGAAACACAAAATGACGTGAACCCGTCTAGGAAACACGTAATTGACATACCTGAGCTGGTTGTGCCAAAAGCCAACACTCCATTACCTAGGCCTCCTCCTCCCTATCCTCAAAGATTGTCTAAGCAGAAGAATGATATTCAGTTCAAGAAGTTCATAGAAATGATGAAGAGTTTGTCTATCAACGTGCCATTAGTTGAGGTTCTTGAACAAATGCCCGGGTACGCCAAGTTTATGAAAGACTTGGTGAAAAAGAAGAGATCCATGGAGTACGAGACAATCAAGATGACCCACCAAGTGAGTGCAATTGTGCACTCAATGGCACCCAAATTAGAGGATCCTGGTGCATTCACTAACTTGGACTATTGGTAGTGCGGACTTTGCAAAGGCATTATGTGACTTGGGTGCTAGTATCAATTTGATGCCTTACTCTGTCTTTAGAACTTGGGAATTTTCCAACCTAGAGCAACTTCGATGCGGCTTCAAATGGCGGATAGAACTATGAAGCGACCCTTGGGTATCATTGATGATGTTTTGGTGTGGGTCGACAAATTCATCTTGCCAACGAATTTTGTGATATTGGATTATGAGGTCGACTATGAGGTTCCAATTATCTTGGGAAGACCTTTCCTAGAAACGGGGAAGGCCTTGGTATATGTGGAGGCCGGTGAGCTCACCATCCGGGTGGGTGATGAAAAGGTCATTTTCCACGTATGCAAATCAATGCGGCAACCAAATAGTACGGAGGTGTGCTCTTTTGTGGATCTAGTTTCCGAGGTGATAATTGATGATGCAAGCTCAATGATCAATGTGGAGGATCCCATGGAAGCGGTCTTATTGAATCATGAGGATGTTGTGACGGATGGCTTGATTGAGTGTACTAATGCATTGCAAGGCATGTGTTCTTATTCTTATGGACCCCACAAGCTATCTTTGGATTTGGAAAATCAGAAGACTCCACCGACAAAGCCCTCGATCGAGGAGTCACCAACCTTGGAGTTGAAGCCTCTTCCACCACACCTCAGGTATGAATTTTTGGGCCCTGCTTCTACTTTTCATGTTATACTTTCTTCTTGCTTAACCCAATTGCAGGTAGATTCTACACTTGGGGTGCTCCAAAGGAGAAGAAGGCAATAGGATGGACTCTAGCTGATATTCGGGGCATAAGCCTCACCTTCTGCATGCACAAAATAATTCTTGAAGATGATGCAAAACCTTTCGTAGAACATCAACGAAGGTTGAACGAGGCAATGCAGGAGGTGGTCAAAAAGGAGATCATCAAGTGTCTTGATGCTGGGGTCATTTATCCAATCTCTGACAGTGCTTGGACTTCACCAATATAATGTGTTCCGAAAAAGGGTGGCATGGCAGTGGTGCAGAATGAAAAGAATGAGCTGATTCCCACTCGAATTGTGGCTGGCTGGGGGGTTTGTATGGATTATAGGAAACTGAACAAGGTAACCCGAAAGGATCAATTTCCTTTGCCATTTTTGGACAAGATGCTTGATAGACTTGCTGGCGACCCTTTTATTATTTCTTGGATGGGTATTCGGGCGACAATCAAATACTTATAGCCCTAGAAGATCAGGAGAAAACAACCTTCACCTGTCCCTACGGAAAATTTGCTTTTTCAAGGATGCCATTCGGTTTGTGCAATGCACCCGCCACATTCCAGCGGTGCATGATGGCAATTTTCACGGACATGGTGGAGGACTTCTTGGAAGTCTTCATGGACGACTTTAGTGTGGTCTGGGACTTATTTGAGGACTGTTTGCAAAATCTTGATAAAGTTCTCGCCCGGTGTGAAGAAACCAACCTTGTGTTGAATTGGGAGAAATGCCCTTTCATGGCCGAGGAGGGCATTGTCCTCGACCATAAAATCTCAAAAAATGTCATTGAAGTGGATAAAGCTAAGATCGAAGTTATCTCCAAGTTGCCTCCTCCGACTTCTGTCAAGGGAGTCCGAAGTTTCCTTGGGCATGTGGGATTTTACCGGAGATTCATTAAAGATTTTTCAAAAGTGGTAAATCCCCTATGCAAGCTATTGGAGAAGGACGCCAAGTTTGAGTTCAATGAGGACTGTATAAAAGCCTTTGAGTTGTTGAAGTACAAGTTAACTACCACTCCGATAATCACCGCACCAAATTGGAGCTCTCCCTTTGAGCTCATGTGTGACTCAAGTGATGTGGTGGTGGGAGCGGTCTTGGGCCAATGGGTGAACAAATTTTTTCATCCCGTATATTATGCAAGCAAAACCATGAATGACGCCCAAGTTAACTATACCGTCACGGAAAAGGAATTATTAGCTACTGTATTTGCTATGGAAAAATTTAGGCCCTGCCTCATGGGCGCCAAGGTGATTTTGCACACCGATCATGCGACGCTCCGGCACTTGATGATGAAGAAGGATTCCAAAGCTAGGATTAAGAGGTGGGTCTTGTTGCTCCAACAATTTGATCTTGAAATTGTTGATAGAAAGGGGAGAGAAAATCAAGTTGCCGATCATTTTTCCCGGTTAGAGGAGCAAGGAAGGCCAAAAGATGGCCTTGAGATCAATGATGCCTTTGCGGACGAGCAACAGCTCCTTTCGATCTCCATGCATGCCATGCCTTGGTTTGCGAACATCGCCAACTTTCTTGTTACCGGTGTTGTCCCGTGTGAGTTCTCTTCTAACCAAAGGAAGAAGCTTAGACGGGACAACTTAGATTACTATTGGGGTGAGCCATACTTGTTTAAAATTTGCAATGATGGTGTCACGACCCAATTCTTCCTCCGACTGGGTCTCGTGACGGCACCTAGTCTAGACGACTAGGTAAGCCTATTAATTAAGCGAAATTTAGATAAAACAGGTATAATAATAGTACGTGAAATAAATCATACTAAAGTCGACGCCGCTCGGCATTAACAGTTACTTTACCGAGAACCTGGAATATTACAATACGTCACAAGCTACTCTACTGCTCAATAAGTATAACTGGATAGAAAAAGACCGTATAGTTTCATCTACAAGTACTACAAATGCAAGATAGGAAGGGGACTCGGAGATCTGCGGACGCTGCAGATTATACCTCGAGTCTCCAGATACCGCTGATGCTGGCTAGCTGAGATACCGCGTACTAGGACCTGGATCTGCACATGGGGAAAAACATGCGCAGAAGGGCGTGAGTACTCCACATTCGGTACCCAGTAAGTGACAAGCCTAACCCCAGTCAAGTAGTGGCGAGGTCAGGTAGAGGCCTACTGAGATTTGCAAAATAACAGATATTGAGAACAAGTAAGTAAAACAGGTGATAATCGACAGGAATTATAAGTAAAGGCTAGCAAGAAACGGTATAATCAAATGCTCGGATCAACGCAATATATGTATATATAAAGCTCTGTAAGAAGTAAAGGTACAATGCAATGCAAAATGAGGGAAAGGCTCAGGTCTATGCCCGCAATCCCTATGTATGCAATGCAAATGAGGGAAAGGCTCAGGTCTATGCCCGCAATCCCTGTATGCGATGCATAATGAGGGAAAGGCTCAGGTCTATGCCCGCAATCCCTATGTATGCGATGCAAATGAGGGAAAGGCTCAGGTCTATGCCCGCAATCCCTGTATCTATACGTAATATAAAGTAAATCTCCAAAATAGCGTAGCTTTAAGGGTTTGAGGAAAAGCCAGTTGGAAATCTCGAAGAATGATCATTAAATCAGTTTCAAAGAGGAGCAACAATTGGAAAATCAGTTAGAAATCAATTTACCATGATAAATCTTAAGTTATGCAACTTAAATGATAGCAGTAATAATAGAGTTTAAGAGGAAGCATTTTGTAGAAAGAAATAAGGAACTTCAGTGAAAATATCCCGTGCACGCGCTCGTCACCTCACGTACACGGGGTTTTTATAGGAAAACCAGTAAAAATGCCTAAGGGAGATTCCCCAACACAGAGTTAGGCAAGCCACTTACCTCAACTGTGCAAATCAACCGCTAATCACTCTCTTGCCACGAGTATCCAACTCCGGGTGGCCCAAATCTATTCAATTTGATGGGATAACGTAAATATAAATTCAAGAAATCGAAATAACTAATTAATTCAGAACTAATACGCGAAATTAGAAAATTTGACCAAAACGCCCCTCGGGCCCACGTCTCGGATTCGGGTAAAATTTATATTTTCCGAAACCTTATTCACTCACGAGTCTAATCATATGAAAATCTCTCAAATCGGAGGTCAAATACCCAATCAAAACCCCAAAATTCGTTCTAGGAAGTTTCTTCTAATTTTCCCAAATTTCGACTCAAAAATCTTGAATTAAGGGTGGAATTTAAGACTAGAATCATGGAAATTAACCTATGATGGTTAGAAATCACTTACCTCGATTACCCACGTGAAAATCCTCTCAAAGATCGCCCCTCCCGAGCTCCCACAACTCCAAATTGGTGAAATAACAAAGCCCTCGGATTTTAGAATATGAACAGGGATTTCCGCACCTGCGGCCCCTTTAACCACACCTGTGGTACCGCACCTGCGGAATAATCATTGCAGGCGCGGAAAATCACTTATTGCCCTGGGACCGCTCCTGCGATAGAAAGGTCGCGCCTGCGGTTCCGCGCCTGCGGAGCCCAGGTCGCGCATGCGATCCCTGACCAGGCCACTAGGACCGCCCCTGCGATAGAAAGGTCGCGCCTGCGGTTTCGTGCCTGCGGAGCCCAGGTCGCACCTGCGATCCCTGACCAGGCCACTCGGGCTTCGCACCTGCGGCATAAGTCCCGCGCCTGCGTGCTCGCACCTGCGGAAATTCCATCGCAGGTGCGGAACACCAGATACAGGTCTGGTTCAGCACTTTGAAATTTTTCCAAACTTCCCGTTAAACATCTGAATCGACTCCGAGGCCCCTTGGACCTCAACCAAAACCACCAACTGACCCCAATACCTCATTCCAACTTATTCGAACCTTAAACACACGTCCCCTAACGTCAAAATATCCAAAAATGCATAGATTCAAGCCTAGGAACTTATGAATTTTCAAGAATTCACTTCTGACGCCGAACCACGTCTAAACTCGTCCGAATGACCTCAAATTTTGCACACAGGTCATAAATGCCATTCCGGACCTGTAGTCGCTTTCGAAATTTCATTCCGAGTCTGATATCAAAATCTCACCTATCGACCGAAATCGCTGAAATTCTAACTTTCGCCAATTCAAGCCTAAATCTACGCCTGGCATCAAAAACACATTCCGAACACGCTCCCAACTCCGAAATCACTCAACGGAGCTGATGGAGTCGATGAATTTCCATTCTGGATCCGTCTTCACACAGCTCCCACTCCGGCCCAATTTCTAAGGTCAAAGCTCACCTTAAAGGACTATATGTCCAAAAACACTCCAATTTTCATCACTCAACGTTCCGACTCGTTACATTAACCTAATAAGACAAGGGATGAACAGTTATCAGGGGATAGGGGCGCTAACTCCCCAAAACGACCGGCCGGGTCGTTACAGATGGAGTTATTTGTCGGTGTGTCCCCGAGGAAGAACAAATGACCATTCTTGATTCTTGCCATTCCTCGCCCTACAGTGGTCATCACGGTGGGGCAAGGAAAGCTTCTAAAGTTTTAACTTGTGGGTTTTATTGGCCAACTTTGTATAAAGATGCGAGTGAATTGGTGAAGAGGTGCGACAAATGTCAAAGAGCGGGTGGCATATCAAAGAAGGATGAAATGCCCCTCACAACGATCCTTGAAGTTGATATATTTGATGTGTGGGGCATAGACTTCATGGGCCCTTTTATTAGTTTGTGTGGCAATACCTAGATTCTTGTGGCGGTGGATTATGTCTCAAAATGGGTCGAGGTTGTGGCTTTGCCCAATAATGAAGCCCGAAGTGTAAATAGTTTTCTCAAGAAGAACATTTTTACACGATTTGGGACACCTCGGGAAATCATAAGTGACGGGGGATCTCATTTTTGTAATAGGGCTTTTGATACGTTGCTTTCCAAGTATGGGGTACATCACAAAGTGTCCACTCCTTACCATCCTCACACTAGTGGTAATGTTGAAGTCTCAAATCAGGAAATCAAGAACATCTTGTCCAAGACCGTAAATTCCAATAGGACCAATTGGTCAAGAAAGCTCGATAACGTACTATAGGCGTATATGACTGCATTCAAGACCCCGATCGGTATGTCCCCGTACAGGTTGGTGTATGGTAAAGCATGGCACTTACCGGTTGAGCTGGAGCACAAGGCATATGGGCCTTGAAAAAGTTGAATTTGTATTGGGACACTGCTGCAAATCCCAATGTTGATCATCTCAATGAGCTTGACGAGTTCAGGTTTCATTCCTATTCAAGCTCTTCTTTGTATAAGGAGAAAATGAAGTATTTGCATGATAAGTATGCCAAAAAACGAGAATTCAAAGTGGGCAATTTGGTATTACTCTTCAACTCCCGGTTACATCTCTTTCCGGGCAAGCTCAAATCAAAATGGAGTGGTCCTTTCAAGGTGGTGTTGGTCACACCTTTTGGTGCTCTTGATCTAAAGAACAAGAATAGTGAAATTTTTCGTGTTAATGGTCATCATGTCAAACTCTACTTGGGGAAATTTGAGGATAGCCACGTGGTGGCTTTGTTGAAGTTCAATTGATCACGGTAATCCGCGTCATGCCGCAACGTTAAATCAGACGCTTCTTGGGAGGCAACCCAAGTGTTTTTTCTTTCTTTTTGTTTCTTCATCTTAGATTATATTTTCTTGAACTAACATGTTTGTGAGATTTGTGTAGGAAATGGTTGATGCAGTGCAGGACCACATTCTAGAAAATGAGCTAAGTTTACACAAAACCGCTGGCGCGGTCAAAATTCCGCGATCAGTAGTTTCAATTGCGCTAGAGCAGAATGATTCCACGGATGCGGACTGGAGGAGCCTAAAACGAGGGCTCTCTGAAGTTTGAGTCCGCTGCAGCATCCAGAATTCCGCTGACAGCGGCTTGCTTCCACTGCAACGGTCAAAATTCCGCTAACAGCAGAAATGTTCAAGGCTCAGCTCTTCAAAAAGGAAAAAAAGTGTGGTCAGCGGTAAAATTCCGCTCCCGCGCTTAGTAAGTCAGTGGGGGACCCAAGTTCAAGTATAAATATAGGGGGACCCTTTCTTTTACCCTTTTCAGACTTTTACATCCCAGAGCCCTTTTTACTATTCATAGCCCCTTTCACTGTGCATCTAAGCTTCAATATTCTAACAAAGTTAGCATCCTACATAGAATCTAACACTGGTATGTTCAAATTCTTAATTTTAATTGTATATTTTCATCTTTTTATTTGTTTCTTCTTAATTTTCTTTTCTTGAATGGGGTAATTATAGACCTAATTCTTAAGCATGTTTCACCAAGTGGGTTATAATCAATGGGTAGTGAATTATTGTTGCCTAATAGAGCTTAGGGTTTTCAATTTCAAGTACTTCATGTCTAATTTTGTTAGTTAATTAAACCTTAGTTCTTGAAAAAGCTGTCAGTGCACATTTTATTTGAATTTCGTTGCAACGGACCATAAATCCACGGTCATTGGATTGTTTTGGGCTTGCACTTTTTGAGTGAACAATTCCGTTGTAGAGGTCGTAATTCCGCTGACAGCAGTTGGATTTCTGCTGCAACGGCCACTTTTCCGCTGACAACGGAGTTGAGATTCAGAGAATGGTACAATAGATTTTGCGGCCACGTTTGTTTTCCGCTACAGTGGTGAGACTTCCGTGGCCGCACCAATTTTTTCGCGGTCAGTGGTTTCTAACATCGGAGAGTGGGTTCTCTGATCCCCTCCATTCCACTGCAACGGTTATTTTTCCACTGACAGCGGTGGTCTTTCCGCTGCAGCGGTCACTTTTCTGCTAACAGCGGATTTGTTTGTCTGCAACTGTTTTCATCCTTTGCATCATTTACCTCTGTGCTTTAGTTGAGTAATTGTTTACCATATACTAATGATATTTTCTTTGACATGTTTGCAGACAATGGTTAGATCAAGAGACGCCTCAGACAAACAACCCGGAAGGGGAGATTCTTCTAGGGGTCGTGGTAGGGGTAAACAACCGGCAACACCCCTAGGCCCAAAAAATATTATAGGAAACAAATCAACACTACGGAGGCCAACTCCCGACCCGTCAGAGTCCAGTGAATATGTCCCCTCACAGAGGGTTTCAGAGGGGGACAGTGGTGCACCCCGGGGATAGGCTCAATCTCAACCTAGGCGTCTTGTCAACGAGCCTACAACATCAGGCTCTTCAGATAGCCTAGGTTTATCTAGTGACTCTTCACCTCCTCAAGACACCGGTGCAGCAGTTCCATCCACCACACCTGCCTCAATCAATATTGATAGTTCTGATGATACCCTAGATGATGGCAGGGGTGGTGACACCTAAGCACAGTCAAGAGGGCTACTCATGACCCGGAATCCAGCAGTGTGGCAGGATCGGTTTGTCTCTAAACCAGCTTATCACAAGTTCAGAGAGTGGTGTCCTTTGAGATCACTTGTGTTGGAGAGGCCATTCATTGAGAAGGACCTTTTACCCCACAACCTGAATGTCAAAAGGCAATTCAACGAAAGGGTGGGGTGGAATTTCTTCACCAACGCAGTTCTAGAGGCCGATGAATATGTGGTAAAGGAATTTTATGCCAATGTTGACCACATCAAAAAGGGCACATACCTGGCCCAAGTTAGGAACAAGAAAATCCTTGCTTTGTACCCGAACCAACCGACTCAACACAACATAAATGATCTAAACAACACATGATAAAGCAGAAATAGGGGAAACAGGGTTGAACTCTCGGAACGACCGGCCGGTTCGTTATAATACTACTTTGTCTGATTCATATGGGAATGTCCTTTATTATATTCAATATTTTACATTAAAGTTTGTACTATTATATTATAAATTATGCCCTTTATTGCTTTGTACTATTATATTATAAAATTCTGCCCTTTATTGCTTTGGATTATTATAATAAATTCTGCCCTATATTATTTTTAGTGTTTTGTTAACCTGTTCCTCTTATTTACTTTTTAGGTTAAGATGGTTAATGTGGACTTGCTATTCAATTATGGAGGTGACTGGAAAATAATTCCAACAGTAGCATATACAAGACAATTGGTGCACATTTGGAAACAGTATGATTCTGATCTTCTGTCTTTCATAGATTTAGTAAATGAATATACCTCATCTACTATAGGGTATTTTGGTATCCAACAATTGATATTTTGTGGTCCTTCTGGTAGATTTTATGAGGTAACAGGGGATGATGGAATTAGGACTTTACGAAATATGATTTCTGACCAGTTCAATGTAATTAATCTATTTGCTGTAGCGGATAGTGAAATGGGGGTTACTGTTCCTAATATTGTCGACTACAATGAATCACAAACAGTAAATTGTGAGGTTGCAACTGATTGTAGTTCAAATGAGAGTGAAGATGAGATTGTTTTTCAAATTATGACTCTGATGATTTAGAAGTAATTGCACTACAAAAAAAGGGAGGTTTCTGATAAGTTAATTGAATACAAAGACTTGTACAAAGGAATGACATTCAAAGATATACCTGAGGCTAGAAAATTGATAAATTTGTATTGCTTAGCAAAATGTTATGGTTTAAAACAACTCAAGAGTGATAGTACAAGACTGAGGTACAAGTGTGAGGTTGGTTGTCCCTTTGTCTGTCTAATTTCTGAGGATAAGAATGGTGGTGGGGTTAAGATCAAAACTCTTAAGTCAAAACACAAGTGTAACCCTACATATGACAACCCTAGGATAGACAAAAACACTATAGCAGAATATTTTAAGAACAAGCTGCAGGAGAATCCTATGATCAAAGTTAAGGAGATGCAACAGACCTTAAAAAACACCTTCAACATCAACGTTAGCCATGCAAAGTGTAAGAGGGACAAGAGAATAATACTTGAATCCCTTGATGGTAGTTTTACTGATGAGTATAATAAGATAGAGACATATGCTAATGAATTGAGGTTGAGTAATCCAAGGAGTGATGTAATAGGTACCTTATCAAAAGATGCACTGGCTAAAGAAAAAAGAAGATTTTCTAGGATGTATATTGTTTTCATGCTCTAAAAATGGGGTTTGAGTGGGTTGAGACCATTTATTGGCTTGGATGGAACTTTCTTGAAAGAAAAGGCCAAAGGTCAGCTTTTAGTTGTTGTTGCTCTTGATTCAATGAATCATTTTTATCATATTGCTTGGGCTATTGTGGATAAAGAAACAAAGGTCACCTGGACCTGGTTCATGACATTGTTGAAAATTTCATTAGACCTCAAATTAGGGGAAGGATACACATTCATGTCAGACATGCAGAAGGTACTTATTTTATTTCAATTCAATGTCACTGATTGTTTCCTTTTTATTTTTAAATGTTTAATTTTCTGCATCTTATATATGTAGGGCTTGGTTGAGGCAGTTCATGCAGTAGTTCCTGATGCACACCACGGATATTGTGTGAGGCACATAGAGGCTAACTGGTGTAGAAGATGGGGTGTTGGTGATTTGAAGAAAAATTACATGTGGTGGTGTGCATAGAGTAGTTATGAAGAAGACTTCAAGGATCAATTGAAAAAACTTGGGAGAAATTGATGTAAAAGCTGCTGAAGACCTGTTGAGGTATCTTTCACAATCATGGTGTAGAGCATACTTTGACACAGTATGCAAGAACCAACAAGTGGACAATAACCTAACATAATCCTTCAACTCATGGATACTAGATGCTAGGCATAAGCCAATTATTAGAATGCTTGAAGACATAAGAGTTAAGGTGAAGAATATGTTGAGAGAGCATGAAGGTGAAGTAATGACTTGGACTGAAAATGTAAGTCCTCATACCATGCAGTTATATTATTAATACTTGAAAAGTGCACAAAAATGTAATGTTAATTCTAATGAAAATGATTGTTATGATGTGAATGAAGGAACTTCTGAAAAGCATAAAGTGAACATCAACCTGAAAAAATGCATTTGCAGAACATGGGACCTCACTGGGATCCCATGTCCTCATGCTATTAGAGCATTACTGTACAAAAAAGTGAACCCTTTGTCTGAGATTCATTGGTAGTTAACCAAGGAGGCTTATCTCTCCACTTATGTACATAAGTTAGAACTAATTAGAGGGGAGAAGTTCTGGAATATAGAGTCAGTTCATGCAATGGAGCCACCCCTGCTAGTGAATATGGTTGGTAGGCCTAAAGTGAAGAGGACTGGAGAAAAGAATGAGGCAATAAATAGGCAAGGGAACTAGTCTCAATTCAGAAAAGGCAGGGTGATGACTTGTTCCACATGTGAAAAGCCTTTGCATAATGCTAGGGGATGTCAAAAGGTAACATGACACCCTTACTATATTGCTTCCCTGATTCTGACCTTCTGTCCTAATTTTGTTTCTTTGTATCTTTGACATCAAAACAAAGGAAAGCAGACACTAGTTGGTAAGAAAATAAAAAAATGGGCCGAGGACATTGGTTGATGAAGATGACGAGGACACCATGCCAGATCTCCAGCTGCTGCAGGACTATCCTTAGAAGAGGAGTTGCAACTTACTGCACTACAGGCCAGTCAGGCCAACAACAATTCTGACCTCAATACATGTTTATGCCAACACCATCCTTGGTATGTATTTCATTATGTTGTTTAATTATGTTGTGTTTGTACCAAAGGAATATACATTACAACGAGAATTATTAAGTTATGTTGTGTTTGAGATAAAGGGAATTATGATACAAAAAAGTTGTATGCTTAAACAACATAAATGAATTACCAGTAAAACATAAGGGATATACATTACTATTAGTTGGAAACGTTAACAATACAAAGCAGCTAAGCAACTAACATTAGACATCTTTACTATATGGACACCTACAAATTAACACCCAACTAGAGCTAACATTACAGTGAACACATCTTCTAAGCAATTCAATTCTTCATTTGTAGCAACAATGAAACCCAAAAACAGTGTCGATGAACTCAATAGAATGATCCACATCTTTGATACTTTCTCTTTCAATGCTGAAACTTTAACCACTTGAGGATAGTTTTTAGCTTCCATGGCAGCTACTTCTTGCTTCAATTTGTCTATGTCCAACTTAACAACATCCACTGACGACCCCAATTCTCTAATTGCATTCATAGGATTATCTATGAAACTTCATCTTCCCACAAGAAAAACCGATATGAATGATCATGTCAATAACATTTAATTACATTTAGACTAAAACACTTGTACTATATAAAAAATAAAAAAAATAAAAAAAAAACTTAAAACATATGCAAAAAATAAAAACAATACTTTAAAACAAAATCAACAAACCTTGGGCATAGGGCATTTATAAAACTTTCTTCCATGATTAAAAACAATTTTCGAAGTTAAGTGGCTGGCTATCATACCACAATGATATTCATGTCTTCTTGCATACAAGTGCCGTGCAATTTTTGAGTTTCTAAATTAATGTTAATAACACATGTTTTGGAAAGCCCCAAAGTGCTTTTTATTTATACATAAGGCAAAACAAATTCTAATAATACGATAACGAAACGGCCTAGCCAGTTGAAAATTTCAGGATTTCCTATAAACTCTAAGCTCCTACACTTGTTGGAGAGGCATAACTACAGTCAAATGAAAATGAAAGGTTAAATTGAACGGACACAAGAATGAGAGAATAGATAAATAGGAATCTCAGCATTAGAGAGTACCACATCACGGGGCATTTGTATATATATTCGCTTTTTGGGTCACGTTTTAACTTATTTGCTTTACAAAAAAATTGTAAGCGTACCCACTTTTCGCATAAACTTTAGGCATACGGGCCTGAAGTAGCAAAGACAATCACACAAAACTTCAGCATTCTAGGCTTTTTCAAAAACTTCAGCAAAAGTGCTGAAATTATTTAGTTCATTTATAAAACCTTCAGCACTAAATAAATAAAAGTATTGTCCTGGATTAATTAGTTGTCATAAAACATTTTCAATAACTTAAGCAGAAGATGCTGAAGTTATTTAGTTCATTTATAAAAATTTCAGCAGAATATGCTGAAATTATTTAGTTCATTTATAAAAACTTTAGCACTAAATAAGCTGATATTTTGCACAGATATCAAGAAGGCGGCGCGCCTGAAGTTGTAAAAATTAAGGTATAAGTTAAATACTTTTAAAAATATGGGTATAGATTAAATGGGGACAACCAAGACACCCCACACAATTTTTACCCACATCACTTCTTTTATTTCCAATTATATATATTCCCCTGAGTAATAGCAAAACAAATTCTAATAATAAAATAACCTAACGGCCTAGCCAGTTGAAAATTTCATGATTTCAAGCTCCTACACTTGCTGGAGAGGAATAACTACAGTCAAAAAACAATATTAAGATGAATGCTTGAATTTCTAATAAGCTCACAAAAAAATGCACAAATGGATCACAATCGCTGTAATTCCCATTCATTCAGCAGAAAAAAAATACCTCTGATTCAAATTGAACGGACACAAGAATGAGAATAATGCAAAAGATTTCATTTCATTAATACGAAATACTAGTCAATTACATTGCAATAACACAATAAGCTAACAGCGACTTCACAATATTTAACCACCAAATCCATAGAGAGTCCTGCCTTGTCTCTTCAAAGAGTAAACAACATCCATAGCAGTAACAGTCTTTCTCCTAGCATGCTCGGTGTAAGTCACAGCATCACGAATCACATTCTCCAAAAATATCTTCAATACTCCTCTTGTCTCTTCGTAAATCAGACCACTGATTCTCTTCACTCCACCTCTTCTCGCTAATCTCCGAATTGCTGGCTTAGTGATTCCTTGAATGTTATCACGGAGAACCTTACGGTGTCGTTTTGCTCCTCCTTTTCCCAAACCCTTACCTCCCTTTCCACGGCCTGACATTTTTGATAGAGAAATTGAACTGAGTAGAGTTGATTTCTAGGGTTTCGCTGAGGTTGCAGAAATGGGAAGGGGCGAGAATTTTTATATAGTGGAAAATGGAGGTGCTTTTGAATTTTTGGAGTGGTAGATTTTGGCGGTCGATTGAATTAATGAAAATTTGGATTGACGGATTAAGATTGGGATCCGCGTGAGTTGTTTTAACTCATTGTGGACCGTCGATAACGTGGAAATCGACGGACAGTGTTTATTTAATATTCTAAGTGATTGACGTAGCCTGCTGTTTGTAATTTTTGCCCTTAAAATTTCGCTTCCCGCCTATTTGCACAACCACTCTAATTTAACTCGTCAGTCGTGAGGTATGAAGAACATATACTATTATTAATTATTAAAATTAAAAAAATGTTATGCTTTAGGATAATTATAAAATACTAAACAGTAAACAGATTTTGAAAAAAAAAAATTGTTATGGTTTCATGAAGTTCTTAAAATTTCATTTAATGAATCAATCCTTGTTATTATAAATTTTTTAAAGTACAAGTAATTATGCGTGTAATACATTTCAATATTAGGTGAGAATAAGTTTTCCTGTCAACTATATATCTATGTAGGAGAAATCCTTAACTCAAAGAAAATAATTTAAGAACCATAATATTTAGAGTTTGAATCCTAATTGAGTTATCCTTTCTTGAATTATTATTTTTCACATAAAAAACTTTTAGTTCAGCTAGTTACTAGTAGTAGCTATGAGGCTAGTTGAGTTTTATTTTAATTATTTTTATTATATTATGAGAGGGGAATGGGAAGGGGATACAGTCAAGTAGGGATGGCAATGGGGCGGGGCGAGTGCGGTGCGGGGCGGGTTGTGGGTTTAATGCGGGGCAACTTTGAATTTTATCTTTTTTGAAACAAAGCAATAATTTCAACTGCAATTTCATAATTTTCTTCACTAGCACGAATACAATTTTGATTTATAATTAACCAATTTGCATAAGTCTCACAAAAATAAAATTACAAAAATCAATATATCGTATTAGTAATAGGAAATGATAGTAACCCATTTATTTTGAAAGATCATATACATTATTACAAAGGTAAAGATATTCTCTGCTATGACGCATTACAAGGAATATCGGTGTAATGAACATGTGTTTTAGAAAACCAATGATTGAAAATAGAAACAAAACACGAAATTAGCGAAAAAAGAAGAAGAAAAAAACTAAGCGGGGCAGGGCGGGTTGATATTTTTGTGGGTTTTACCAAACCCGCCCCGCACCCGCCCCGCCCCGCCCCATTGCCATACCTACAGTCAAGCCTCTCTGTAACAATCTCGTTTGTTCCGAATATTTTTGGATATTATAGCGAAATGTTGTTATATAAAACATATATTATAACATAACATGAAAATTAGTTCCGGAAAAACTTGACTTTTATAGTGAAGTGTTGTTATATAGGGATGTTGTTATAGAGAGGTCTGATTGTACTATAATACTTATTGGGTTTGAAACTTTGAATCGACATATCTATTGTGGAAGTAAGGCTGGCATGTGGGTCGGTCCCAATTTAAACGGGCTTCGCGGTCTCGGGCCTGGTGGTCTTTTTGTAGGACTGGCCGGGGACCAGACCCACGAACTAATGGTCCCTGACTAAATGGGGGTCTCGGACTTAAGTGGGCCTAACGGATACTTTTTTTTTAAAACTAATCAAGATGTGCTAATACCACCATTGAGAAGAAGAAAAAACTAATCAAGATGTGCCAAAATAAAGTTTCATAATACTTAGTTACATACTAATTTTTGTTCATACAAGTTACATGGTATCTCCTACAAATTTCATAAATCCTTCAAGGTCCGGAGTGTTGGTGGCAGAAAAGAAGCTTGGTCATCACCGCTTCCGGGCGAAGCAGCATCCTCCGCTAGTTCAGTAGCATTTCTTCGTAAGCTTTGTCTGCCTCTGGTTGTGATTTAGCAAGTCCAAAATTTCTTCTTTCTGAACAGACTCAATCTATGAAAAGTACTGATTTTTCCAAGCTCTCCCTCATAGACGCTCTATAATCACCGAGTTGAAGTATTGCTTGAATGAAAGCGCTCTCTGATGTCACTGTTGAAGCTTGAATAGTTAAAATATTGCAGGCCATCCTTGAAAGAATCGAAAAGTGTTTTTCGTTGTCCTTCCACCATTCCAAAATATTAAAGGAACCATCGGGATTCACTTCCTCAATTCCCTGTGACGAATAAACTTCAAGCTCACTTAGTTGTGAAAAATCACTAGTAGTAGAACCTTGAGAACCCCTGAACCCCGCCCAAGTACTAAGATCTCTTACTCCCGCAGTTCTTTTAGATGATTGAGAATCAGAAGAAGAAGGAGTTGGAACATTTGGTCTAGCACGATCTAATGCAACTTGATAAGCATTATAAATAGTTTGAGCATTTATTTTAATTGAGGCTATTACATCCGGAAGTTTAGACAACTCCTCATCTTCAAG
The DNA here is from genome assembly GCA_005239495.1 of Nicotiana undulata. Taxonomy (NCBI): domain Eukaryota; kingdom Viridiplantae; phylum Streptophyta; class Magnoliopsida; order Solanales; family Solanaceae; genus Nicotiana; species Nicotiana undulata. The sequence goes on along the minus strand of ML282645.1, from coordinate 6,683 downwards.
TGCTAAACCATTATAAACAGTTTCATACCAAAATTGAGGACCTCCTAATTTCATATTAGGATTTAACAAGGCATCAATACCATAAATAGGGGGAATAGGTAGAGGTGTCAATGGATATTTAAAAACTGACTAAACCGACCAAATTGTACCATACCGAACCGACTTTTAGGTTTCATTTAATAAAATCTTAGGTTTTTATATAAATCTATAACCGTACCGATAATAAGGGTAGGTTTTTTATTTTATGAAAATAAACCAAAAAATACCGAACCGTACCGAATAAATTTACAATATAAAAAATATTTATATATTAAGTTTAAAAATAGTAAAGCATTAAATTTTTTCTTGGGCCTTGGAATTATGAAACAATTACAAGCCAACAAGTAATTGAACTCAAAGTCCTAATTCCCAAACCTATTATGCTACTTCTATTGAAACTAAATTATTTCCAGCATATTCGCTAGCAAGACACAAGGTATTGTAACGATTATATGTAGCAAACTACAATGTATTGAATGTGTTTCCTTTCGTATGATTTTGATTTATCTTTTTGAATTAATCTTGTATAGATTTTATTCTTTAATCCAACTTGATTAATATATTTCCACTCGTGTTATTAATATTTTTTTTGTATTTGCTTAGCTTCTTTTACAATGTTGTAGAAAGTTGATATGGATCTATACTCTAGCCATTTTTTATATTTTCTTATTCATCACCTTTTAAATTGTAAAAATATCTAAAGAGTTTTGCTAAGTCAAATAAAAGTACGTATGTTATTGCATTCTACTTCTACCATTAACCTTTACATGACATTTAAAACAACAACATACCTAGTGAAATCCCACTAGTGGAGTATACGCAGACCTTGCCCATACCTAAAAAGGGTAGAGAGTCTGTTTCCGGGAGACTCTCGGCTCAACAGGAGAGACAATAATATCATAAAAGAAACAAGAGAAAAGGCATGTAACAACAAAAGATGCCAGGAAGAAAATAACAACAACGAATAAATGAAAGGACATTAGCACAAACTATGCAAAACAACAATGTGAACACAACATAGGCCACTAACAAACCTAAACAATACTCTATCAGACTACCCGGTACAAAGAGGGAAGAACTCTCGACTACCCCCTAGCCTACCACTCTAATGCTCGACCTCCACATGTTCCTATCAAGAGCCATGTTACCGAAAATTACTGAAAATTAACCGAACCGTACCGATGCCGAAGAGAAACCGACATGATTGGGATGGTTTTGAAAAGTCTAATTTTGGTTATACATAAGAGTATAACCGAAAAATTAATATGGTACAAATTTTATAAAATAATCGGCCGAACCGAACCATTGACACCCCTAGGAATAGGGAAAAAATATTTGTTAAACTTTTTTCATAGAATCAATAACAAGTTTATAAATTTCCCCACCCTCTGAAAAATGATCACACAAATTTGCAAGTTCTGCAATATAAACTAAACAGTTAGAAATAGTAGGATAATATTGCCCAGAAAATTCATTTGTAGCAATACGAAATTTTTCTAAAAAGTCTACAAGCATTTTAACATTAGCACAATCCGCATTTGTAAGGTGCTCATCATCATCAGTTACATGAGCATTAAACGTTGAGTTTATGGGGATTTTATATTCATATGCAACAACTAAACTTTCATACATGTAATTCCATCTGGTTGGACAAGGTTTAGGAACCTTTTTACTCTTAGGCCAAATTCATCGCATCTTTTAAAATATTCTCTAAGTCTACTTCTACGGTTTGAATAAAAAAACCAGTTAAGAGCCATTTTAACCTTTTATATTTAAACATTTAAAATTTTCATACCATCACCCACAATTAAATAGTAAATATGACAAATACATCAAACATGAAAAATGTTACTAAATGCAGGACTTAGTATAGTGGTGAGCAATGCTACATCATTTGTGTTACTAGTAGCATTATCCATTGAAACTGGCATTATATTATCACTAATGTAAAAATATCTACAAATATCCGTAATTGTGCTAGAAATAAATTGCCCTGTGTGACGTGAATTAATTATTCTATAAGAAATAATGCGCTTTTGCATTATCCAGTCCTTACCATTTTTACCAATATCAGTTGTAATAGCAACACGATAATTTATATGAGTAAATAAATAACGCAAATATTGTTCATATTCATGTTTATATTTATAAATATCGCTCTTTACGGTTGTGCGAAGAATACCTTTATAAGTAGGATTAAAAACTTTTCTAATATAAAGCACAAAGTGACAGTTAGAAGGAAAACCATATGGTAAGCACATAACAGTAACCATTTTTGCCAATTCTTCCCGATCTTTTTTTTGGATTATAATATAAAATACCACCGGTAACAATGTTAATTCCAAGTTGAAATTGATTTGACCAGGTAAAAGGGTCAGCCTAACTAGGTACAGTTGTCCCCTCGGCCAAAGCTTCCATACGAAGATATCTAACTTTATCTTGAGGGTGTAGCATTATGTGTCTAGACAAACTTCTCGTCCCCTCTCCCCCGATCTCCAACATATTTAAAAGCTAACTCTTTGCCACAATTTTTACACTTAGCCTTATTTTGTGGCCTTAGTTGAGTAAAAAATGGCCAAACAACAGATGTTTCTGTCCGTTTGGAACGTTGTCTAGAAAAAGTAGGGGCAACAACATGAGGGTCAGACGGGGCATCATTTGGATTATCATCAGTTGGGTTAACTTCAGGAGCAAGACTAGTGGGTGTATCGTAATCCGGTTGCGTTTCCTCAAAATCTATTTCTTTATCATTATTTTCATCAATAATTGGATTACCATAAAGAGCATTCATATATTCATGGTCTAATTGTTCACCAGGTGCAATATGATGGTTAAATTGAGTCTCGGTAAATTATAATAAAATGTTATCGCTATCAAGAATGAAAGGTGTAGGACGGGTGGAGGAGGAACAGATTGGCCACTAGATTCACCACTCTTCGATTTTCCCTGATTTTTACTAAATATATTTTTAGAGAATTGGAACGAGTTTACTGAATTGACAAACAACTTGTTGAAAATTAATTATCGTTGAAGACTCAAAGACTCAATTCACCAACTTCACAATTTTTTTACAAATTGTAACAATAAAATAAGCAATAGTAGCAATTATAGAAGAAAATAAGAGAGAGATTGATGATTTTGTGATAAAAATGAAAGAATAAGGGGGTATTTATAGTTGAAAATAGGGAAAAGTATAATTATAAGAAGTTTGGGGTTAAAACAAAGGTGGGGGTTAAATGGCTATATTGTAGATAGCCAATGACTATTTTGGCAGGCCAAACGACTACTTTTTAAATGCCTAAACGAGCAGATTTTTTGAAAAAAATATATGGTCGTTGGGACCGTTTGGGACTGTTTAAGCCCGCAAGGACCGGTCCGGTCCTGGTTTCAAACGGTCCCAGAAGACCGACCCACCCCTCCCCCATCCCGATTATAAACGGTCCAGGCCTGTTTAGGCCCAAAAGCCCACATGGGTTGCACTCCCGGGCCGGTACCGATCCTAGACCGGCCCATATGTCAGCCTTATGTGAAAGGAACGAGGGTCGTCACGTGAGTTAGCTAGGGGTGGTTCGGCCGGTTCGGTTCGGTTATGAATATTATCGGTTTATCATAGCGGTTTTGGGTTTACAAATATGATAAACCAATAACCAAACTGATAAGATATTAGTTATCGGTTAATCGGTTATCGATCATTATAGGTTCGGTTATCGGTTTACCCAATAAGATAACTCAATCTAGAGTTAAGCAAAAAAGAGAAGACAATTCACTCGAGTTAACCAAAAAAAGAGAAGAATTTGCATATAGTATACTACCCAATTTCGCGTTCTAGCCACAACTAATATTTGAAGTATGTTTTATTTTAACAAATTCATGACCTGTCAATCTCAAAAATTGATACTACAACTCCACAAGCATTCCATCTCCAATTCACTGGAAATATTAGTTAACAGGAACATAAATTACAACTTTCTGGTTACCTGCCAAACTATAATCAAGAGATCAATGTCATTTTCCAGAGTCCAATTGTACCAAGAACAACAAGAGTACTAGTAATTCAATAGTTGTCCAAACACAACTTAAATAGTGTTAATTCTTCAACAGCAGTTGTGCAAATACATTAATAACAAAACATAGTACTAAAACTTGAGCACAAAATAAAGAATTGAAAACAATAAAAATCCTATATTTTTATTATCGAACTCTACTGTAAAACTCAAAAGAAAGAAACGAAATTTTTTCTTAACAAAGAAGTAATTTTGGAATATGAACATACGTTAAGATTCTAAGAATGTGGGTGTACTTTGAATTTTGAAGAAGAACGGTTCAAGAATTGAATTAGAGTCTGAAGAGTGAACGGGAAACTTCAATCTTGAATGCGTCTGGGAAAATTGGGAGAAAAAGAGAGAATGAAGCCCTAAATGTATTTATATAAATAATGGTAAAATCCTAGTTTTATTAAATCTTATTGGGTTATCGTTTAACCCGTTAAGAAATTGGACAAACCGTGGCCCGAATCGCTAACCCAATAGTGAAAAAAATACAAAATTATTACCGAACCGTTAACGAAATAACCCGACATCGATACCCCAATAAGCTTTTTTTGGTTCGGGCTATCAGTTATACCCGATATATGCCCATCCCTAGAGTTAGCCCCTTAAGGCCGATATGGATTCAAAGTTACGTTTGACGTTTAAATTATCTCATTTATCTTTTTCTTCTATAACTAAAGTTCTAACTCAGTTTTAATAACTAAATGGGTCAAGTGATCTAAATCTTGACGAATTGCATCAATCATTTAAGAAGGAATATATTTTGTCCATGTTTAAATGAGATTACTCCTTACCGCACTTAGTTTTTACACCAAACCAATAAGAGCATAGTACTTATTTGCACATGTTTACCTCGAAATACGAGTAGCAATTAAACTTGTAATGTGGTTATAATGATACATGATTTGATTCAGTACCAATTGATAAATGTCTATAAAATATATGAATTAAACGATTGAGAGAAATCAAACCAGTGCCGTTGCGAGTTATCGATCTCGATTGGAATAGGTTCGAGAGCAAGTGTTAAGAACAATAAGAACAACATTGAATTGTAAGCAACTAAAAGAGCAACGTATTGTTATTTATCAGTCAGTGTGTCTCTTTACAAATGAACATGGTTCCTCTTTATATAGTAGAGAAATCCTAAATAAGGTATGACTCTAATTTCGGAAACAAAATCCATGATTGACATCATGTAACGACCCGGTCCGTCATTACGCGGTATACGCATCTATTCCCTTATTTATGTCTTGTAGTAGCTCGGTTAGACTGTTCGTGAAGTGTTGGGGTTGGTTGGTTCGGGTTCGGAGTGAAAATAGAGTGGATTGAGACACTTAGTCTCTAACAAGAGCTTTAGAGTTGGAAAAGTCAACCCGGAGTTGACTTATTGGTAAACAACCTCGGAATGCGGGTTTTATGGTTCGGATAGCTTCGTTAGGTGAATTGGGACTTAGTAGTGTGTTCAGAATACTTTTATGGTGCCCGGTGTAGAATTAGGCTTGAATTGGCGAAGTTAGTATTTTGGCGAATTCCGGTTGATAGGCGAGATTTTGATCCGAGGGTCGGAATGGGATTTTGAGAGTTGCTGTAGCCTTGTTATGTCATTTTGGACTTGCCCGCAAATTTTCAGGTCATTCGGAGATGGTTTGGTTGGGTTTTTGATCAAATGCGTGTTTCGGAAGTTTTTGGAAATCATAGGCTTGAATTGGATGAGAATTTATGGTTTTGATGTTGTTTTTGGTGTTTTAATGGCTCGACTAAGTTTGAATAACCATGTTTGATATGTTGGTATGTTTGGTTGGGGTCCCGAGGGGCTCGGGCTTGAATTCGGGTGTTAACCGGAAAGTTGGAACCCAAATATGCAGCTGAAGCTGCTGTTGCTGGTGCGATCGTACCTGCGATGCTTGGGCCGCATGTGCGGATATCGCAGGCGCGAGAAGGATGGCGCAGGTGCGGGGTTTGGTCGCTGGGGCGGAATGAATATCGCACCTACGAGGTCGCAGGTGCGGGGGATAACGTCGCTGGTGCGGGCTCTGGGTTTTAAGTGAAGAATCGTTGGTGCGGTCAATATGTCGCCCCTGCGGGCCCGCTGTTGCGATAAAGAGGCCGCAGGTGCGAAAGAGGTCGCAAGGGCGGATGGAGGTCCGCACCTGCGATGTCGCAGGCGCGGGAAGAGTATCGCGGGTGCGGGAGCTGGGCAACTTAAGTGGTTTTCGCAGGTGCGGTTGAAAGGTCGCACCTGCGGAGTCGCAGGTGCGAGAAAGGCACCGCTATTGCGGAAATGCCTGGGCAGAACCTATAAAAGGCAGCCTTCGCGAAATTAGTCTTCTTTCACCATTTTTACACACGGGTTGGAGGTTTTGAAGGGGTTTGAAGAGGGATTTCGTTGTTTCTTCAAGGAGGTAAGTTTCTTGGACTCAAAACTCGTTATATTGTGCATTAAGAACGATTTTAGGTTGAAATCTTTGGTAAAAACAATAGAAAAATGGTGGTTAGAGCTTGGGTTTAAGAGAAGAATAATGGGGGAATTGCAGGACCATTTGAGGTCCGATTTTTGTGTTCTTGGTATGGTTAGACTCGGGAAAAGACAAGGAA
>ML282643.1:0-12474 GCA_005239495.1 Nicotiana undulata | reverse complement strand
AAAATAAATATATATGACTGTGATAAGGGTGGACAGGAGAAATAAATATATATGATTGTGATAAGGGTGGACATGAGAAATAAATATATATGACTGCGATAAGGGTGGACAGGGAAAATATAAATATGTGACAGTGATAAGGGAGGATATCTACATTTATATTTTACTGATTTTTCAAGAAAAAGAAAATCAAAGTTTTGAAAAGCTAAAATGTTTATTTTACTACTCTTTAAATATTTTAGTACTATTGTCATTCAAAGTTAAAGTTTGGAACTCTAAAGAGATATTTGAGAATTTGTTATAGTTGAGTTATTTTATTTTTTGGTTGCAACACTTAATTATTTATTTGTTTAGATTTCTTTCTTGACCATTATTTATCATTGTTAAAGATTATATTGTTGAATCCCGACTTAGCCTCGTCACTAATTCGCCGAGGTTAGGCTCGGCACTTACTCAGTACATGGGGTCGGTTGTACTGATACTACACTCTGTGCTCTTTTTGCACAGATCCAAGTACCATTCAACACTAGAGGATTCTAGGACGACCACCCGATTTCATTTGGAGACACAAGGTACATCTGCCGGCATTCACAGATATCCGAGAGTCTTCTCCTATATTTACATACACTGTTTTATATCATTCAGAACAGTTACACTATTTCTTTCAGACATTATTTGTAGTACTCTTTAGTCGTTTGTGGATTGTGACACTAGACCTTGGGGTAGTTCTAGAATTGTTATTATAAATATTATCGTGGTTCGTTTCATTTAGTTGGTCAGTTTTATTATTTTATTTTGTGGTTGTTGGGAATTAATTTGATTAAGTTCATTTAAACTAAATTATTTATGCTGAAGTAATTAATTAAGAAAAATTAGTTAATCGACTTCTAACATTGGCTTGCCTAGCAAGTGTGGTGTTAGGCGCCATCACGATCACTAAGGTTGGAAAATTGGGTCGTGACAGTCATTGTTGTAAATTATCCCGTGAGTTCTTAGATAGATGTAGTGTTCGGTTACTTCTATATTCATGTCAGTTATTTTTGCAGACCAACGGTGTCTTGACTAGTCCTCGTCACTACTCCACCGAGGTTAGTCTTGATACTTACTGGGCATCGCTGTGGTGTGCTCATACTACTCTTCTGTGCATTTTTGTTGCACAGATCCAGGCATTGATTGTTAGTAGCCGCATGGACCATTGATGGGGAGACTCAAGGTAACCTGCTGCTGCATTCGCAGGCTTCAGAGTCACCTTCTTATAAGTAGTATTCATACACTGTTGTATTTATTTTCGAACAGTTGTATTTAGAAGTTGTAGAATATTCGTAGAGCTTATGACTTGTATTACCGGTTTTGGGAAAATATTGTAAATTCTGTCAAGGTTTCTATATCGAGACTGTTAGTTTCCTTTACTTATTGTTGTTATTATTAACTGTTAGGCTTACCTAGTCTCTAGGACTAGGTGCCATCACGATACCCAACGGAGGGAAATTTGGGTCGTGACAGTGGGTGTTGATCTCGTGCGTAGCTGATTATCAGAGACTTCCGAGGTAGCTGCCGGCGTCCACAGTCATTGTCTCTCCTTTCTTATTATATTTTCTCTCTTGTATTGGCATTTGGCACAGACTGTTGTAGACTCTGTTTCTAGACTGGTTGTTAGATGCTCATGACTTAGTGACACCCGATGTCGGGCTTTTTATTCTGCACTTGTGTTTGGGTTTTACCCCGTTGTTATGTAAACCTCCGGTTAATTTAATTGTCTTAACTCATTTCTGTTATATACTGAACACATATTGAAAATGTTGGTTTGCCGAGTTCCACGATAGGCACCATCACGACGGGTTAAGTATTTGGGTCGTGACACAGGTATAGATGTACAAGTAATAATGTGAAAATAAATTCTAGTCAAAGGACTTCTCTATGCAAGTAAAACGTTACAGAAAGATAAAACTAAATCGTTGGACTTCTAGCTTCAAGTGACGATGAATATTTTGAAGCTCTGGCAATGATGTTGATGCTGGTGACAAATAGAATGGAAAAAATGCCGGTGAAATATCTCTGTGTTGTATTTAAACCTTTCAATAGTGAGATCTTGGACGCACTATTTACCATAATTTACAAGGTAAGAAATTTATGTTGTATTTAAGATTATATACAATATTATTTTTTAATTGTAACTATCTATAGATATTTCATTCATGTGTTTGCTACCGGTGGAATATGTTATTTCCTGCTTATACATGTCTACTGCTGAATATTTTGTGTTAATTTGATAGCAAGAACTGGCACTAAAAGGAACTCAATGAAAATAAAGAAAGCATATATAAACGAAATCCTCAAAGGTCAGTAATGTGGCAGTATTTTCAAAAACAAATCTAAATAGCCAAGTGTCCTTCTATTTTATAAATGTCATACCTATTTCTAAGTGGCTACTCTTTCTGTTGGTTTTGGGTAAGTCGCATAAGCCAAGTACCAAGTGGCAGAGGAGACATAACACTTGTCTCAAGCAATTTTCATTATTGAGCTTATAAACTGGCCTTCAATTTCTAGGGATGAAATACGAAGAAAAGCTAATCATTAGCTTCAAATCATTACTAGCTCTCTTTCTTTCATTCCAATGTTCTTTTTAAGTTTTCGCTAATTTCTATTTTCAATAGATACTTTATTTATTTCCTTTAACAACTTGCTGGTATATTAATTTTGTTGATTCATGTATCCTCAAAATAAATAGGGATGGGCTTGTTTAATCCTGGAAAACATTTCACATTGCTGAAATAGTTTTTTAGGACAGTGCCCAACACGACTCAAGCAAGTTGGTGTATTTCCGCTCACAAATAATTTTATTGCAGTATTGTTGTTATTTTTCCATGTCATTTCCCTACAATCTAAGAAACTATTGCAAGTAATACTACTACGGAAATTTTTGATGCTACCAATTTTGGTGTTGTCTTTGCTGCTACTGTTCCAGTTGTCCTGCCAGATATCCATGGTGTTGCAAATACGTTATTGCATCCACAACTTTGACAGATACTAATGTCAAAACACAGGTATGTGAATAGACATGGTTATATATCCAATGATAATATTAAAACCTTAAAGAAAAATGCACCTAAATGCAAGAGAAGAGTTGGGATAAATGACAATCTCGCTAAGTCAAAATTAAATTTGACTAAAGCGAATAATATAGTTGTTGCGGTCATTTCTCAAATAACAAATATGGCCAATATGAGAGATTGGGTGATAGACTATGGTGCCACTAGGCACATTTGTGCAAACAAAAATGAATTTTTGTCTTACAACCAAATTGAGAAAGGAGAAAAAACTATTTATCTCGGTGACTCAAGGACAACTCGTGTTCTTGGGAAAGAAAAAATTCTTCTCAAACTCACATATGGTAAAACTCTAGCATTGAGTGATGTATTGCATGTTCTTAATATACGAACCAATTTGATGTCTGTGGGATTATTAGAAAAAGTTGGAGTGAAGGTTTCTTTTGAGAATGATGAGGTCGTATTGACCAAAAATAATAATTTTGTGGGCAATGAATATTGTAACCATGGTTTATTTTTGCTTAATATTTTCGATACTAGCACTAAAATGCATCTACTTCTGCTTATATGGTTGAGTCAATTTCTTTGTGGCATGCTAGACTAGGACATGTTAATGTCGCGTATATAAAGAAAATGCAGTCGCTAGGATTAATATCTGGTTTAGACTCAAATAATATTAACAAGTGTGGAATATGTGTTGAAGCTAAAAGTAGTAGAAAGATTTATTTTTTCCGTAAATAAAGAAATAGAATTGTTATCTTTAATTCACACTGATTTAGGCGACTTGAAGCTGACTATGACTAATGTGGTAAAAGATATTATGTGACTTTTATTGATGATTTTTCTAAATATACTAAGTTGTATTTTCTTAGAAATAAAGATGATGCTTTTAATGTGTTTATTTCTTATAAAACTAAGGTTGAAAATCAACTTAGTAGAATAATCAAGAGAATTAGATATGATCGAGGTGGAGAATATTTATCTTTGAATGAATTTTGTGAAAAGAATGGAATAATTCATGAAGTAACTCCGCCTAATTCACCTGAGTCAAATGGAGTAGCTGAAAGGAAAAATAGAACACTGAAAGAGATGATGAACTCTCTGTTAGTTAGTTCTAATACTTCTGATAATTTGTGGGGAGAAGCTATATTATCTGCATGTCACTTACAAAATAGAATACCACATAGAAGAACTGGGAAAACTCTGTATTAATTGTGGAGAGGTATAAACCTAACTTAAAATATTTAAAAGTGTGGGGGTGCCTTGCTAAATTTTTTTACCTGAACCTAAAAAGAGAAAAATAGGTTCTAAAATTGTTGATTGCATGCTTATTGGATATGTTGAACATAGTGTTGCATATAGATTTCTTGTTTTAAAAAGTGATGTGTTTGATTGCATTACTATAATTGAGACAAAGAATGCTGAGTTCTTTGAATATATTTACCCATTGGTAAAATATCCCATACACCTGTTGAAACAAATAGTAAAATTATCTCTAATGAAGAACTGAGAAGGAGCAAGAGGCCTAGAAAAGAATATTTTTCTTATGGAAATAATTTTCAAACTTTTCTTTTCGATAATGAACCATCAACTTATTTCGAAACTATAACTTCTTCAGAAGCTAATTATTGGAAAGAGGCAGTAAAAATTGAAATTGATTCTATTAAGAAAAATAATGCATGAATTTTAACTGATTTACCTCATGGTGAAAAACCTATTGGTTGTAAATGAATTTTCAAAAGAAAATTTAATCCCGTTGGATCTTTAGATAAATATAAAGCTCTATTAGTAGCAAAAGGTTTTTCTCAAAAACAAAATATAGATTATTTCGATACATTTGCACCAGTGGCTAGAATTTCTTCTATTAGAATTTTAATTGCCTTAGCTTCAATCCGTAAGTTTTTTATCCGCCAAATGGATGTCAAAACTTGTTTTCTAAATGGTTATTTAGAAGAAGAAATTTATATGATTCAACCTTAAGGATGTGTTATTCCTGGACAAGAAAATAAAAATTTTAAATTAATTAAATCTCTTTATGGCATTAAAAAAGCTCCTAAGCAGTAGTATGAGAAATTTGAACAAGTCTTACTGAGAGACGATTTTTCCTCAATTGAGGTGGATAAATGTGTTTATACTAAAGTGGTAGACAATGATTATGTAATAATATGTTTATATGTTGATGACATGCTTATATTTGGTACAAATTTAAGTATTGTGCAAAGTACAAAATTATTTTTGTCTGCTAATTTTGATATGAAAGATCTGGGTGAAGTAAATACAATATTGAGAGTTAACATTATAAGGAGTGAAGATGGAATAATGTTGTCACAAGAACATTATGTTAAGAGACTTCATAAAAGGTTTGAATATTTCAATGTCATATCTGTGAGCACTCCCTTTGATGCTAACTCTCAGTTGAAAGGAATAATGATGACCAGTTGCTCAGTCAAAATATGCACAGATTATTGGAAGTCTGATGCATTCAATGAATTTTACAAAACCCGATATAGTCTATGCGGTGTGTAGACTGAGTAGATATACTCATAATCCCAACAGAGAGCATTGGTCTGCATTAGCTAGACTAATGAAATATTTGAGAGGAACCATGAATTATGGTATCCTATATAGTGGATTTCCTTCTATTTTAGAAGGGTACAGTGATGTAAGTTGGATCTCTGATTCAGATGAGACAAAATCCACTAGTGGTTATGTTTTCACCCTTGGTGGTGGTGCAATATCGTGAAAATCAGCTAAACAAACGATCATTGATAGATCGACTGTGGAATCAGAGTTTGTAGCTCTGGAGTTAGTTGGTTCTGAGGCTGAGTGGCTAAAAAACTTCTTAGCTAATATCCCTTTAATAAAGACGTATTGCCTCTTGTGTCTATGCATTATGATTGTCAAGCGGCAATAGTTATTGCAAAGAATAAATCTTATATTTGTTAAAGTAGACACATGAAATTGATACATGATGTCATAAAACAACTGTTGAGAGATGGAATAATTTTCATTGACTATGTGAAGTCAGAGATAAATTTGGCCGATCCTCTGACTAAACCAGTGGGAAGAAAATTAATTCTTCAAACATCAAAAGAGATGGGGTTAAGGACGACATGTTGTCAATAGAGATGGTAACCCAACCTATGTGATTGGAGATCCCATGAAGTATGTTCATAGTAATAACAAGTCGATATTGACACTGAAGCACTAAAAGAGAGTGTTGACTGCTAGTAATTGAAGGTTGAGTTATAACTCTTAATGAAATTCATAGTCCTTATGAATGGTGTATTTAAAACCAATATAAGAATTATTGGTTCATCGAAATATTATATTTCACCAGTAATTCTATGAGTTAAATTTATTGGTCTAAGTTTTGTTCATAATCCAGAAGACACCAAACCTATTACATTTGGACCATGCAAATCCAGCAAGTTGTTAATTCTTCCTTTCCTTTATCCTTTTGCTATAAATTTTGAAAATATGTGGGGATTGTGGCAGTATTTAAAAAAAAGTCTAAATAGCCAAGTGTCCTTCTGTTTTACAAATGTCATACATATTTCTAAGTAGCTACTATGCATGTGGGAAATTTCACAAGTGTCTTTGGTTTATTTCAATATCCAGCATTGCCAACCTTTCTGTTGGTTTTGGGTAAGTGGAATAAGCCAAGTACCAAGTGGCAGAGGAGACATAACACTTGTCTCAAGCAATTTCCATTATTGAGCTTATAAATTGGCCTTCAATTTCTAGGATGAAATACCAAGAAAAGCTATTCATTAGCTTTAAATCACTACTAGCTCTCTTTCTTTCATTCCAATGTTCTTTTTAAGTTTTCACTCATTTCTATTTTCAATAAATACTTTATTTGTTTCCTTCAACAACTTGCTGGTATATTAATTTTGTTGATTCTTGTATCCTCAAAATAAATAGAAATGGGCTTGTTTAATTCTGGGAAAATATGTCACATTACTGAAATAGTTTCTTAGGACAATGCCCAGCACGACTCAAGCCAGTTGGTGTTTTTTCACTCACAAATAATTTTATTGCAGTATTGTTGTTATTTTTCCGTGTCATTTCCCTACAAGTAATACATGCATTTATGTTCTGTCAATAATTTCGGTTGCCTTTATATTGCTTATTTTTTCAACATTTGTGGTAAAATAGATCAAAAATGCGAGGTACGAGAGTGTGGTTCAATAATAAGGGCCTTAGTATGAACCTGAAATCTAGGGAATAATCAATCTTCTTTTATCGTAATGACACATTGTTGCTTCTTTCAGGGTATACCTCCATGTTGTGTTCTTATTTTCTAAGAAAGATTCGGTTAGTGTTGTCTGTAATGTTGTTGGCGTGGACTTAGATCAGTAGATCGTGTTTGGCTGAGTTTGAAGCGATTCACCAAGATGAAAAAAAGTTCAACGATCATGCGTTTGAAGAATTCCTGAAATTTACTTGGGTAACTTTGCTAAATATCACAGTTATGGGGTTAGACTTTTTTTCCACAGATTTTGATTGATTAAGGTGTATTATTAGATCGAATTTAGTTATTTGCTATTTGCTGAATAAAATGATGTTGGGGGAGTAGTTCTCTGTTTTATATACATTTTTCTTTCTTTGAAGGTTCTATTAATTTAATTTGGATGTTTGTGAAGAAATATTCATTGTTAGATCAAATTAACTTGAATATGCTTGTGTCACTTATAATACCAAAAGGGTACTTAACTACCCAAGACAAATAATATATAACATAGAAAAAGGAAAAAATATACTTGATTAATGAAAGTTAATGTGACATCAACAAGTAGTTACTTTAATGTAATTGATGTATCAGTTGAATTATCTTTATAATAATCTCTAAATAACAAAACATCTCATTAACCTTTTTCTTTAGTGCAATTAATGGGAATATAACGTCGCAGGGAAATGGAAAAGGCGAGATAAAATTATATTAACGTGTTGATATTGGCACTTACTCGATGTTAATAATTTGAATAGTGAGCAGTAAAGTGCTTTGCTCCTGTTTATCTTGTGGCTACGGGGAGACTTGGAGGTGCTAAAAGAAGCTCTTGACATAAATTGGATAAGATTTCCATTTCTTTATCTCCCAGCCAAGTGTCTGCAAAACTCACGCTTCTTTGAGAGACTAAATCTCGATTTGTCTTACTGATAGCATTTTCTTTTGGATTCAGAAATTATATTGCATTTGGTTTAGTTATTACTTGAATCCATTAATGTTCTGTATTCATACATACTTTAGAATGATGTCACTACAGCTAGATATCTATTAAAATTAATGTAAAATTTTGATAGTTAAATGTCAATACAAAGAGCTATTTAGATGATAAATATACACAAACACACATATATATATATATATATATATAGTTTGAGCTGATGATGAACTTTATTCTCAGTTATGACTCAATTACCTAATCAAATGCACTTTTACATTTCATTGGTTGGTTAGATATTTTTGTAAAAGATATAGTAAATGTTCAAGGGGAAAACATAAGAACTTTTGTTGCCATATGCTTGTGGAGTGGAAGCCCGGCCCCCTCTTATTTTTCTAATTTAATTGTATTTGTAATTGTTATGTTGCATATGCAAGCCTTAACAATAAATACTTGGTAATAGTCTTCGTAATAAAGCCTTTTTGGTAGGTGCATTAGCAGTAAAGACTTGATAAGAAAATTTAGTAAAACCTAAATTTATTTTTCGATCACTAATTTTTATCTATGAAACCTGTTTAATATGGAGAAAATTTCGATTTTCAAAAAAATATGTTGATACGAATAGGTCGTGTACTGTGCACTGTGAAATTAAAAATCATTTTTAATATTAGGTATAACTTTTTGTTCACTCTAATGATGGAATAAAGCTGGGCAAAATTGATTTGACATGGTCGAAAGTTGTCACGACCCAAAATACATAAAGGTCGTGATGGCGTCGGACCCTACGGTCAGGTAAACCAATACTTAATAATTAATGAAATTTTTATTATGATATTTTGAAATCATCCCTTTTTCATTTTCTTAAATACTAACTATCGAACTTCTACTAAGTAAAGCAAATATAGTGAATAAATCCCAGAACCCGATGTCACAAGTGCATGAACAGATTTTCTAAGAATTATACAGATACTACAATAATTTACTACAAATTTTCCGGAATACAAACTGGAAAAGGAATTTACAAATGAAAAATAAATACAAAATATCTGAGGGAGACTCTGTCGGCTCCGGATCATCTCCGGATGGTGCAGCTCGTCTAAGTCTCCAAGTAAGCCACATTGCTATGAATGTACCTATGCAATAAAAATGCACAGCAAGTGTAGCATGAGTACGAAAATAACGTGTACTCAGTAAGTATCCCGCCGAACCTCAGAGAGGTAGCGACGAGAGGTCGACTTTGACAATTGCTAGGGGTCAATTTAATAAGACATCAAGGGTGACACTAAGCATGGATATCATAGATAATTAACAAGTAGTGATAGGAAACAACAACTTCTTTCCACATTTTTCAACTTTAAGACCTTCGTCATTTCAATTAACAATTTCTAATTCCAGGCCAGTAAATAGCTTAAACATCACAGAAAGTACGCAGCAAATATCATGCGCAAGCAATGCCGAGGGTCGAACTGTCCGAACCAACAATAATAATATGTTCACTGCCGAAGGGTCGAACGGCTCGAACCATAGATGCATCTATTACCCCCGCTCCCGAACTAACTTGCGACTCGGGACACACATAAATAATAGAGTTACGCCACTCGCGAATCATACTTGCGACTCGGGTACCCATATAGATACACACATTCAAATAATACATCATGAGTTCATCAGGAAATAATTAACCAAGGAAAAGATAACTTCTCTTTTTAGATGATTAGGATAATGAAGTTTAACCTACCTAAGTATTCATTTACTAATTTGGTGATATTAGACAGTCTCGTTTTATCAACAAAGTTACAAGTACAACAAGTAAAGCATGCTAGTGGGTCCTAGGCTACCCAGACATAAGCATAATAGTAGCTACGCACGGACTTTCGTCACCTTGTGCATACGTAGCCCTCACAAATAGTTGCACATATTTAATTAGTTCACATATGAGGACAATTCCCCCTTACAAGGTTAGAAAGGAGACTTACCCCGCTCCGAAATTCTATAACCGGCTTCCAAGCCCTTCCGATGACTCGAATCAATGCACAACGCTCCAAAACTAGCCAAATAACGGCAAACTAATGAAAATATATTCTAATACTTATAACAATTCAATTTATACAAATTCCCAATTTCGCTCGAAAAGTTGACAATATTGCCCTCGGGACCACGTGCCCGGATTTCGAAATTTCTCAAAGATAAACTCTACCCATAGTCTTACTAGCTCAAATATATAATTTACTCTAATTTTCATGCTCAAATTCGTGGTAAAAATCCAAAATACCAAATTCTAGGTCTTCCCCTCACAATATCATATTTCTACTAATTTCCATGTCTAATTCCATGCAAGACCACATATTTAATTTAGAAATGGGAAGAAATCACTTACCTAGTGTTGCTTGATGAAAATCCCTCCTTGGGCTCCCCAAAATCGTCCAAGCCAAATGAGAGAAATGGCTAAATTTCCCGTTTTTAAAACACACACTGCCTCCAGCACTTCTCCACCTGTGGTCTCATAGCCCGCACCTGCGCGCCCGCAGGTGCGCCCAAACTCCCGCACCTGCCGCTTCCTCCTTCCCCAGCCGGATCCGCACCTGCGTTCCCTCATCCGCACCTGCGCCTTCGCAGGTGGGGGAATAACCTCGCACCTGCGGCCCCAACCAAGACTCCCCTTTTCCGCTTCTGCGACACCACGGACGCATCTACGGTACCGCATCTGCGGCCAAAACCTCGCAGGTGCGGTCATGCTGGATGACAACAACCTCAACTTTCTCTCAACTCCAAATTTGATCCTTTATCCACGCGGAATCCACCCGAGGCTCCTGGGACCCATCCAATTACACCAACATGTTCCAAAACATAATGCGGACCTGCTCGAGGCCTCAAATCACATCAAATAACATCGAAACAACGAATCGCTCTCCAATTAAAGCTTTATGAACTTTGAAATTTCCAACTTCTACATTCGATGCCGGAACCCGTCAAATCACGTCCGATTGACCCCAAATTTTGCACACAAGTCATATTCGTCATTACGGACCTGCTCCAACTTTCGGAATCACATTCCGACCCCGGTATCAAAATTTCCACTTCTGGTCAGATTTCTCAAAAACCTTCAAATTTCTATCTTTAGCCAAATGACCTACGGACACCCGTATTCACTTCCGATCGCGCTCCCAACTCCAGAACCACCATGCGGAGCTATTCCCATATTCGGGATCCCAAACGGACACCAATATCACTTAAATACACTTCAACCCAGACTTATGAAATTTCTTCTAAAATGCTGACTTCCACAATATACACCGAAATACTCACAGGTTATCCAAAACCCGATCCGAACATACGCCCAAGTCCGAAATCATCATACGAACCTGCTGGAACCTTAAAATCCTGATTCCGAGGTCGTTAACTCAAAAATCCAATCTTAGTCAATTCTTCTAACTTAAGGCTTCCAAAATGAGAACTTTCTTTCCAATTCGATTCCGAACTTCCCGAAATTCAGTTCTGACCATGCTTACAAGTCATAATACCTGAAACGAAGCTGCTCATGTCCTCAAACCGCTGAATGACGCGCTAGAGCTCAAAACAATTGGTCGGGTCGTTACATTCTCTCCCACTTAAACATACGTTCGTCCTCGAATATGCTAAGAACTGCTTTGAAGTTATCTAAAATCACTGTTTAGCACCTCATGCACCTTCCCGTGCTACCACAACCCACTTGAGCACATTAGCTTGATCAAATATGAAGATATCCTCTTTTATCCATACAATAACCTCAGAATCCTGTTCCAACACTTGAAATCCTCTGTCAGGCCTGTTTCCAATATATGAACACCGTATCACTACCACACGAGGTACCAAAACACAACTGCATACCTTTGCTGAATTAGCACCATGCACCGCATAATTCATCATCTGACCACAATGACATTCTATGAACCTTAATAGCCAAAATTTCATGAATCTGATGCTCCCAATTGTCACGACCCCAAATCCTAACAGGCCGTGATGGCGCCTATCGTGGAACTAGGCTAGCCGACCATCACTTTACTACGTATTTATCCAATTATATTAGTTCGCAATTAAATAATAAGCAAGCAAACCATAGCATAAATAATATAAATAAGTCTTAACGTTCCCATATTATCCTAAACAACCTCCCAAGAACTGGAGTCAATAGTCATGAGCATCTAAAAATAAATAAGTCTAACTCTGCTAAAATTATAACATATGTCTCTGAATCAAATGCTAAACTAAATAAGGAAGGG
>ML282642.1:1361-86065 GCA_005239495.1 Nicotiana undulata | reverse complement strand
TTATACCATATTTTGATTTACCGCTATCACTCATTTATCACCTCTTACTCATAAAGATTCATTCACTCTCTTCTTATTCTCATGCTAATATGTCTGTCTATCGCCCTATAAAAAGATTTTAACATGACGTTATTTCACATTTAGCCCCCCCTGCTTCATATCACTGGCTCTTCGGGACGCCTAACATTCTTTTTTTTTTTTTTGCTGCTGGAGTCATACTAAGGCAAATATTTATCCCTTCTAGGATCCTAGTGCCTATCTTCTGAAATTTCTGAATATTCTAGTTTTCATATCTGATTGTTTTATTCTAGAGTGACCATAACTATTACCATGTTCTGCACTACCCTTCAAAAATGTTAAATAATGATAATACTCTATCCATAATTTTCAGTTACTCTAACCCCAGCTGGATCCTGATATCCTATCCTTCTCTTAAATTATTTTAGTTAGCTCCCATTGGGCATAATTGAGATTGGTATGGACAATTGTAGATATCTCTGTTACCGTTGAAAGCAACTAAAAAAAATGCTTATAGTTCTCTGCCAGAATTATAAATACTGATAATATTTATTAACTAGGTACCTCGTACCCTTCTTTATCTTGCTTCTTTTACTTGCTAAAACTCGTATCTACCTTCTGATTCTCTTATTTCTTTTTACCATATGGGTAGATAGATATTCTTTCCTTAGAGCTCCTTATTAAGAAACTAACACATCTTAGTACACACATGATCTGCTGAAGCCCTCACATTTACTCATCATAAGCATGATGCAAAATTGAGTTCCTCTGACTCAACTCTTCCACAACCACATTGCAATCTCTTACCCTCTATCTTTATAGATGTATGCATCGTCGTATTATAAATAAGATAGAATTGAGGAAATTGAGTTCCTACGATTGAGCTCTACCACACGATCTAGAGTAAGAAGAAAGAGTAATAGTCCTAAATGCCCTGTAGCCTCTTGCTTATAAGTGTGGTGCACAACACACCCATAAACAAGACTCGACTAGACATGGCTCATAGACAACCCCTAGAACATACCTGCTCTGATACCAAGTTTGTCACGACCCAAACTGGAGGATCATGACTAGCACCCGGGCCATACTTGCCGAGCACCAACGTACATTTTATCTAACCTTCTTATTATCTTTAAGGGATAACGAGATCAATATAAATGGTAGATATGGATCATGAACATACATCACATGGGATGACAAGATTGCTAAGAAACTACATAAAAGGTACGAGCTACAACGCTGCCATGAAAGACTATACAACAAAAATTATCCAACAAGGCATACCAAACTATACATGAGTTGACACCTGTCTATGAGCCTCTAAAGGAGCATAAGTAATACAACATAGCCGGAACAGGGCCCCGACATACCCATAATATCTATAACAAAAATGCATACCAAGACCACGGCAAGTCCGGAGAAGGGATCTCGCCTATGACCGCTGAACTGGAAAGCCTATTATGGTGGGAGAGCTGTGTCTACCTGTCTATCAGGACCTGCAGCACGACATGCAGCGTCCACAAATAAAAGGACGTCAGTACGAATAAAGTACTGAGTATGTAAGGCTGGTCAATATAAATATGAACAATAATGTAAAGAGAGGTAGAGAAGATACAACATGTAACATCTAAGTGCTTCTAAGAGACAGTAACATGAAATTCATGATACATATATATACATAATCTTTTAAAACATCCGCCTTTGTGGGAATCATCATTATAATATCATACCCGGCCTCAAAGAGGACTCGGTAAACCCAATTGATCAGTGGTTACACAATAGGTGCCATACCCGGCCGACTATAGTGCGGCTCGATAGAGTAAAATAGATACATATATATAATGCACGCAAGACTCATTGGAATCATGTTCTGAACATTTCAGAGTGACGTAAGGTCGATATTCTCCGTACACATCATTAGGGCTAACTCTTCATCGTGAATCTTATAAGAATCAGGAAGTACCAACAACATTGATACCATAATAATAAGAGAAGAAACCTCAATATCAATTGTTCCATAAGAAGGGAAACAATGTAAGTACTGCTAGCTTCTAAGTGTATAGTATCTTTGGAAGCTCGTTCATTGCATTACGTACAATCGGCGTCGTGCAAAAAAAGGAAAGGGATAGCCTCACATACCTTGTATATACTGCCCCAACATCAAGCTACGCAAATGTCACAACTCCTTAATCTACAATAAGAGAAACGACACTATCGTTATCGTTTAAGCGCCATAACTATTATGTATCGACCACAACCTATTTTACGATGAAATGGACAGCACCTCCCCTATTTATATGACTTCAAACAAGTCAAAACAATCACCTAAAAGCCCAAACAACATCAATAATAATCATATTGAGCCTCCCAAAACAGTCCACACACAACCTAATCACTTCACTTATAAGACGACCACCGTAGTCATGTCAAACGACCCGGAAATGTTACAACGAACGACCAGCTCACAACCCTACATATACATGGTGTTTCTCCACACCCTTCCTCCTCGAAAATTCCACAAAAAAATATTAAAACACACATCCCAACAGCAATACAAAACAATCCGCTACAAGTCAAATAACTCGAACTCACGGCTTTCGATCACCGTCCCGTGAGTTCTAACTATTAGGAAACATATTTATCAACCTTCCTTGATATTTAAGCACTTAAATACAGATATTATACGTTTCTTAACTATTAAGTAACTTCCAAAACTCTAACTACAAAGAAAAAGGAGAGGCGGTATAATGACACTTACGTCGTAGGGATCATTTTGATGTTATTGCTTCTCGATTTCATGCCCGGGATGATATTCTTCTTTGAAACCCTAGAAGATAGCTTGAGGTTATGTTTATGGGTGTTCTCTGGTCGTTTTATGCTGAATAATGAAGAGAAAGCCGACCTAAGGTTTATATATATCAAGTTTGGAAAAGTCAAAGAGGTGCTAGCTTGGCACCCTAGGATTGGTCCATCTTCCGACGCTTATATCATTTTATTCCGATGTCGTATGAATGAACGGTTAAGAGAGTTGGAAACTACATTCCAAGATCTTCAATTGGATATATAATATGTCCCAATATGACCTTATATAATACATGAAGTCTATTTCTCAAAAAGCACTAGTGATCCACCTACTTGTCATAAATGATGTCTGCGCAGTCTCGCGAAATTTCAAATATCTCTCTACTCCTATGTTGTATCGATGAATGGTTTAATTCATTGGAAATTAGACTCCTAGATATTTATTTTGGTGGGTAGATAATCTACTAATTCCAAGTATAGCGGGAGAAAATCGCAGTTACATTTGACCTAATGTTAAGCACATTATGAGTGTAACTTGTGAAGACCTTTGCCAACTTTTGTTCCACCACTTGCTTGACTTCAAAACGTAGAAACACAAATATAATACGATAAAAATTAACTCATAGCATAACCTCCTTATCATGTAATGAACCATAGTCTCACCCTAAAGTACATGTTATAACATTCCAAACTCGTCGACTTTCGACGAAACTTATTTTCTTCAATTGGTTTAGCTTCTAAGCTTTCCAACCCTCTTGGTACTCGTTATTCATGATCTTAAATATTTTTAACCTCCAACGTAACATGATTAACTTACTTTATATTCCATCAATTAGGATCTTATTTCTGAGCTTACATCAATTGACTTACGATGTACTCTCACGTACGAAAACATGGGGTGTAACATCTTCGCATTTGCAAATGTTGCCTGTCTTGTTTGACTTCGCATATGCGACCCCCATCTCACATTGGCGAACCTTGACTGGATTTGTTGACTTCGCAATTCCCACAAATGTGTCGCAATTGCGACACCTGAGGCCTATTCCCAAATTTTCTTCTTTTCAGCTTTTTTTTGACTTGTTTTCACTTGGTTTCTCCATGATCACATCTAAATCACTTAGAACTTATAAAATAGAAGTGAACGACATTAAACACATGATTTTATCAACTAAACATAGCAATAATTTAAGATTAAAGACGAGATAAGTTGGTAAAATATCAACTTATCAAGTATCTCTCTCCATTTCCCCTTAGCGTCAGTCAATCTTTTCTTTAGACTTTGGATGATGGACTTGTTTATTGATTCGGATTGTCCATTCCTACTGAGATGATATGGTATTGATAGGATCCTTTTAATCTGTGATCCTCAAAAAATTTAGTCACTTTGCTGTCGATGAACTGCTTCCCATTGTCGCATACAATCTCGGCAAGCATCCCACATCAACATATAATATGGTCTTCCCCAAATGAAGTCTATGAATTATTTTTCTCTGACTTTCTTGAAAGCCTGTGCTTCAACCCACTTAGAAAAATAATCAGTCATAAACAAAATAAATTGAGCTTTATCTGGGGCCGAAGGTAGAGGGACGACGATGTCCATTCCCCATTTCATGAACAACCATAGGGATAAGACTGAGTGGAGTTTCTCCCCGGGCTGGTGAATCGTCAGTGCATACCTTTGACATTTATCGCATTTTCGAATGAATTCTTTCGTATCCTTTTCCGTATCGGCCCAATAGTATCCTGCTCTAATAACTTTATGAACCAATGACTCGGCACCGGAATTGTCCCGACAACTTGGTTGTATAGAAGTGGCTTGGGATTATATATAGCTACCATAACCAACAAATATAGTTTTTCCTGGTTGTAATTTTTATATAGGGCAAGCAAGTAGTGTTTGATTATTGAATAAGTAATCTTACTTCTATGAGATAAGTTTCAGCTTCCATTTATCTTACTGAAAGAGTTTCAGTAGGCTTCCATATTTTGTTTACCTTGTACTTGAGGTAATTCAACTCACTTTAATTTCCTTTTTAATAATGTTTGTTTTCATGGTTTTAATTTTATGGTTTTGCTTTATCCTCTACCAAAAGAAGAATGGAGTTTTTTGATTGCTGAAAGATGCTAACAATATGAAGGATGTTGTGAACCAAGATAACTCAAATAATGTGTATGGGCCAGATATTTGGACAGAGGTTCTTGGGCCGGGGGCTAAACCGCTAAGAGGTTCAAGATTTAGAAATCCCAACACAAAATTTATCTAGGATCCAGATTAAGGAAGCACGTGACTAAGTGAATAAAAGGGGTTATCATATAAGTTTTGAAGATTAGGAAAATATTATGTGAAAAGCTCTGTACTTCTCTTTCTGTATAAGCTTCTCATCTCCTTCTTCTATGGTGAATTTATGTCCTCTCATCTTTCTCTGTTATCTCTCAGTTATCATTTACTTTATCGTTTCATTGCAATTTTTAGTTATTTATAATTCCGTTAAGTGAATCAATATAGCTAGTTGGTT
This sequence comes from Nicotiana undulata, assembly GCA_005239495.1. NCBI lineage: Eukaryota > Viridiplantae > Streptophyta > Magnoliopsida > Solanales > Solanaceae > Nicotiana > Nicotiana undulata. Next base: position 80,729 of record ML282642.1, on the reverse strand, counting down.
TGGTTGTTATTCGGTTTGTTTCAAAGGCTTTGTTTGCTAGCCTATTTTTCTTGGACTTGGGCCCTCTTTTTCAAGAAGAGCCTAATTAGTCAAAAAGGCATGAATTAGTATTTGCAACCACCAATTCTACAACTAAAGCATGAAACAAGCTAAATATCACTAACCCATAAATAATTAAGCCCTAAAATTGAAGACCCATTAAATACCCATACTAGGTTGGGTCACAACCCTCGCTAATGGGTCTAGCTACTCATAATAATGGAAGAAATCAAATATGGAGATGTAATATAAGCCATAAAAGTTAATTACAAGAAGAAAATCTAAAGATATGCTAAATCTACTCTAAAATTACTCAAAGTAGTAAAATACGGTTGTTCACGTGCTCCCCAATACAAAAGTTAACCTAAAAATGTAAAAAAGATCTATTTATACACAACTGAAATTACTGGACAAAAATGCCCATACGGAGGTCCCGCTGACAGCGTAAAACTGCGCGCATCCGCGTTTAGCCATTCGCGGCCGTGCAATAACGAGCGGTCCGCATTTTTCTTCACTTGGATCTAGACTGGAGTTTGTTTTGAGGAAAACGTAAGTACAGTCGTGTCTGCATTTTCTTTTATCGTGGCCGCATAAAAATGTTCGCGGACCGCGTTCCTCATTTTATATTTGCTTGCAAACTCTCTGAATCCCTTATCTCGCTGTCAGTGCAGATCCAGTCGCGGCCGCGCCAAAGGTTTCGCGGCCGCACTTTTGTATTGCGGTCAGCGACAGTGTTAGCACTTGGCTACAACTTCTTTGAGCTTCATTTTTGCGGGCCGCATATTTGTGGTCGCCTCAGCAGAGGGTCTTACGCGGCCGCGTTTTCCATTCTTTGGGCTTGTGCAAGTTTGACCCATTTATGAGTTCATTTTGGCTTCTTTGCCTCATTTTGACCAAAACCTGCAAGTAAGCACCTTAAGTTAGTTTTTGGGAATACCTTAACGCATTTTTGACCTAAAACCTTAGCAAAAGAGAGCAAATAGTAGGCTAAACTCCCTAGTTATCATAGAGATAAGTTTCAATCCAGGTCTATCACTTCTGTTTTTTGGGGTACCCTTGTGGTAAAAAGAGCTACAAACTCCTCAACCTTGATAACCATGCCATATTTTTCTCAAGGGATGTAGTGTTTCATAAGCATGTTATTCCTTAAAAATATACTTCTCATTCTATGTTTCTTTCTCTCATAATTTATGGATTCTGTCACTCCACCAACAACCTCTTCTTATGCTCTTAGTACTTCTCATCCTAGCACATTGCCCTCTGATTCTGCTACGTCCCCTTCTACTTCTTCTTCTACTCCTACAAATCCATCTCCTCCTCATTTGAGGAAATATGCCAGAACTATTCAACAACCTACTTATCTTAAGGATTATATTTGCTCTTCTGCCTAATTCCCTGATTCTCTTCCAAATTCTTCCAAGGTTACTTCTAGTGATATACATGTGCGTGAGGCTCAGTTCTACCAGCAGGCAGCTTCGTATTCTGCATGGAAAAAGGCAATGCTAAAGGAATCTCAGGCACTTGAGGCAAATCAGACTTGGGATATTGTACCTCTCCCCCCTCCAAGAAGGTTATCCCTTTTAAGTAGGTGTATAAGATCAAACAAAGAGCTTATGGGACCATTAAGAGGTATAAAGCCAGGTTGGTCATTAGAGGGGACACACAAAAGGAGGGCATTGACTTTAATGAGACTTTCTCTTCTGTTGTCAAGCTCACTACCATAAAGTGTTTGCTCATCCTTGCTATTAAGTGGGGCTGGACTGTTTTTCAGCTTGATGTGAATAATGCTTTCCTCGATGGTGATCTCCATGACGAGGTTTATATGAAGGTTCTTCCTGGTCTTGAAGTGTGTGCCTTTTCTGATTCTTCCCCTTTGGTCTGCAGACTCAAGAAGTCTCTTTATGGCCTTAGTCAGGCCTCCAGACAGTGGTTTTCATAGCTGTTTGAGGCTTTGCATTCAAGAGGCTATATTGCTAGTATGAATGACTACTTCCTCTTTGCCAAGACTTCTTCTTTCTCTTAAGTGGTATTGGGTGTCTATGTTGATGACATCTTACAAGCTGGTAATGATATTGTGGAGATGGAGTCCTTAAAGTCTTTTTTAGATGCATAATTTAAAATTAAGGATTTTGGGGACAATCCATTACTTCCTAGGTTTTGAGATCTCCCTACATCCCCAAGTATATAGCATGTGCCAACACAAGTTCACCATTGATCTCCTATCTGAATTTAATTGCCAGTACTTTTCTCCTGTGATGACTCCTTTGGATCCCCCTGTCAAGCTTGTGTTAGATATGGGTGCACCTGTTTCTGACCCCAGCCTATATAGAAGGTTAATTGGGAAGCTCAACTTTCTCCAACACACTAGTCTTGGTATCTCTTTTTCAGTCCAACATCTGAGTCAATTTCTTCAAAAGCCACAAGTGCCTCACATGCTAGCTGCTATACATGTGCTCAGGTATCTCTTGTATGACCCTACTCAGGGTATCCTCCTCTTCAAATCTTCTGATTGCTCTTTGCAAGACTCTGATTGGGCATCTTGTTCCATTTCTCGCAAGTCAGTCACTAGTTAATACATTACCCTTGGTAGTAGTCGTGTCTCTTGGAAGAGCAAGAAACAACCTACAATATCTTTTATCTTCAGCTGAGGCTGAGTATAGGCTCTCCGCATGGTGAAAGCCGAAATCACTTTGCTGACTAGGCTCCTGGGTGATCTTGGTTTGCCTATCTCCAGCCCTGTTCCCATTTTCTGTGACAGCCAAAAATTCAGTCTTCCATGAACGCAAAAAGCACATTGAAATTTATTATCATTAAGTGCGCACTTGTCTGAGTTCTGAGTTGATTTATTTGCAGTTTATCTCCGAATCTCAACAATTGGCTGATATCATGACGAATGATTTTTCTGGTCCTCTACATCATGGAATTCTCTACAAGCTCGGTGTGTTCTCACCCTCCAGCTTGGGGGGAGGGGGGTGGGTGGTGTTAACCCATATATATCTCCAGCCCAATCTGATAAAGGAAAGCAACATGCCCATTAACAGAGGCGACCCAATTCTTTGTATTTTGGTATGTAAATATCTCCTTTTATTTTAAGTTTTATTAATTTACAATTGTACATGTACATAGAGGACCACAATTAGAAATAAGAGACAAATTGGTGAAAACAAAATTGATAACTCATTTTCTCATCTTCATCTTTCTCTTCCTCTCTCTTTCATCTAGGGTTTCTTTCCCTTATAATCCGCCATAGCTCGTGCAACTTCAAGTTGACATGTTCTGCCTGCTATAACAGATTTCAAATGAGTTTAGGTATTGAAACATTTTAGACATACTAACAGTGTAGTATGTTTAAGTGTTGTTTGAAGTACCATAATGGTTAAATGTCGCATTCTCTTAGCACTTTCAATTTTTATTATAGGATTCAAATTCATATTTATTTCGCAAAAGAATCAATTTGATATTTGAACCGCACGATTGAGAGGATCCAAGTGTTTGGACCCAAAAGTGGTGGGTAAACTTGTGTTGTATCATAATCAATTGGTTATAATCAAAATGTATGATAATGGGAATTAGGCGCATACTTTCATTGATTTCTCGTTAACGTGACATTTTGTTGCTAGGTGTACGACAAGTTGTCTAGTCTTGTAATTCATTCATTTTCTAAGGTGTTTAGCACCTGAAAGAGCAACAAAAGAATAATTAATAAGTTTAGGAAAAAGTCTCTTCCTAATTTGAGACTTTAGAATGATTTTAAAAAAATCATACATAACATAAACTTATGAAATTCAAGAGTGTTGTGATAATATATGATAATAGGCTAAACTAACGTAGTTAGTGTAGATTTACACTCCAACTTAATGATGCTTCACTGTCTTAGGAATGTGAAATGATGTTAAAATGACTAATTGTTGATTTTATGTTTCGCAAGAGCAAAATGCGCTTATGAAAACCTAGGATGGTGTTTGGAGCCAAATTGAACGAGAAAGACCCCTTGGAGTATTTAACGTGTGAAAAGAAGGAAGAAAATTGCTGGGACAGATTACAAGTCCACTAGTGCGGCCTTAGCGCGACCGCGCTAGCCCAGGTGCCGGAGACAGAAAATAACCCCATTAGCGCGACCACACTACTCCAGCGATCCTAGGCAGAATGTAATGCCATTAGCGCGCCCAGTAGCGCGGGCGCGCTAGTTCAGTCGAACGCGTTGTTTTCCAGAGGTAGAATTGGAAGTTTGGGGCAATTCCTCTTAACCAATATAAGGTTCAACTCACCCAAAGGAGGAGATTATCAAGGCTTAGAGTCTTGTTCAAGAAAAGCAAAGGCAAGAGGCAAGGAGGACAATTGGGCATCAAATCTCATCTCTCTTCCTTGTATTTTTGTCAATGTTGATGAATTCTTTTATGATTATTGTTAGTAGAATTGTGAGTAGCTAAATTATTTAGTGTAAGGTTTTGGTGGAACTCGTTGAGGATGAAAAACTTGTTATATTAATATAGTTTGCTTGGTTTTAATCTCTATTTGTTCAACTAAGTTCTTATTGTAGTTGATTGAAGGGCCCTCAATTAGCTGTGCCTATTTAGTGTGTATCTGCTCGGGAGAGAGTGCATATTTAGGTAGTTGTTGAACAACACCACTCCCAAAGTATAAGAGGATTCCATAACTGAGGGTTTAAAGGTTGGATTATGGCTAACGATACCTTGGGTGCAATCTAAAGTGAGCTATAATAAAAGCAAGCTAGCGTAGCTCGGGAGAGTGCGTCTAGTAAATTGTCGTAATTTCTCGGGAGAGGTTTACGGTAACAAGAGTGCTCATGATTGATAGAGATAAGTAGGCCAAACTATATGAAATATACAAGAAGGGATTCCATCAACGGGGGAAACCATAACCTTAGATCCTTCTCGCATTTGTTTACTACTCAGCATTAGTTATCTTTTAGTCTACTTAACTTCATTCAGTTTTAGTTAGTAAAAATACCAACAAATATTCATAACCTTTGGGAAGTTGATTACGAAGAATCGAGTGAGTCTAACAACGATAATTGATAGGTTAATTCCCTGTGGGATTCGACTCTGGGCAAAATACTCAAATTATATTTGCAATGCCCACTTAGTCTTTTTATAAGACATAGTTGAGCGTGATCAAATTTTGGTGTCGTTTCCGGGGAATTAACAACGTTGTCAATTAGAGTTGAAAGAAATACAAAGTTCTTAAGTGTAGTCAATTTTCTTCACTTTCAATCTATACATTGGAATTTTAACGTTTTCTAACTTGGTTGTACAGGTGCATCCCTAGAAACTCATCGAGAACTGGTGAAGTATTTGAAGCCTTACCAGACCCCGAGAAAGTTTTCAAGGCCTTGAACAGGGCCAACCGGAAAAGCAAGCAACAACCATCAATTGAACAAATTGAAACCGACATGGCAGATATAAACGACATGAACAACAACAATGGGGACGACGTGGTACACCTAACTACAAAGGTTGTGGCGCCTATTGTACCAGAGGCTCCTTTATATGACTGGGCACAACCCACGACGAAAACTTTTGCCACTGCGATAATGGTCCCTTAGATTCAGGCTGAGTCCTTTCAGATCACAAATAATATGCTGCACTTGTTGCAGAATAAGGGACTATTTTCGGGGCCATACATTGAGGATCCCCAACAATATTTGAAGAATTTCCTGTCGATTTGCAAAACTCAGAGGCAGCCAAACATCACTCCGGAAACAATAAGACTATTGTTGTTTCCATTCTCAGTGACAGGAATAGCCCAGACTTGGCTAAACTCACTCCCCATCAATTCCATTACCACATGGGAGGAGTTGGTTAAGTAGTTCGTGAACAAGTTCCATCCACAAAAAAAAACAGCTCAACAAATTGATGAAATCTTGAGCTTCAGACAGAAGCCAACGAAGACACTGCAAGAAACATGGGAACGGTTTAAAGGGATGTTGGTTATCTGTCTGCACCACGGTATTCCAGAGCAGATGTTAGGGCAGCGATTCTATATGGGTCTGGAAATTAGTGTGAAGGCTAATGTTGATGCTTCAACTGGTGGAGCACTCCTGATCAAAACATGGAGAGGGATCCAGATCTTACTTGATAAATGGAAAAGAATTCGGGGTGGACAACCAGAAATGCACCCATCACCCAATGGTTCACTCAGTGCCATTAGATCCATCCAACACTCTTACTGAAAACATGGCCACTTTGATGACACAGATGAGCATACTCACTAAAAAGGTGGAGGAATCAGGGAAGAAGCAGCATGTACATATTGTAGATACTACCAATAAGGGATTATGCACATCTTGCATTAGCCAGCCACTTGGTAATCAGTGGAATGCTGAAGATGATCATCATCACTACCCTGAAAATATGAACTATGTGTCAAATTATGGGGGCCAGAGACATGGTAGACAGAATTGGGGCCAGCAAAATCAATCGTACATGCCACCTCAGCCACATCACAACAATGGAAACATGAGAGCCATGCGACCTCACGGTAATGTGACGCCTTACCAAAGGACACAGGGGTATAATAATCAAAATCAGCAACAAGTGTATCACCTCGCTCAGCAACAACATGGTGGGAAATAAGAAGATAGGTTTTCCAGACTTGAAGCAATGATGCAACAGGTAATTGGGTCAACTGCAAAAATAAGTGAGAGAGTAGATTCACATGAGTCAGCTATAAAAAATACTGAAGTGCAAATAACCCAGATCTCAATGTCTTTGAATAATCGTCCTCTTGGGACATTGCCTGCAGACACTCAGGTAAATCCTAAGGATCAGGGTCCGAAGCAGTTGATGGCAGCGAGTCTACACAATGGTAGGGACATAGACTTGGAGCAAGAAAGAGCTCGAGAAAGCAGACAGGCTGAGACACTAATACCAGTGCCGATTGAAATTGATGAATCAACTAACATGACTGAGGTGACAGTGCAGCAAACTGAAGGAGAACCCAGCGCGCATAATGAGGTTGATAAAGAAGTTGAGAGAGCCCAGGAACCGGTAATTGAGGTGGTGGCTGACAACGAAAAATCCCAAATCACTGGGAAGAAGAGACCTCCAACACCATTCCCACAGAGGCTGTCCAAATACCAGAAAGATGAACATTATAAAAAGTTCTTGGACATGTTAAAACAGATACATGTAAACATTCCTTTGATTGATGCTCTGAAGGAGTTGCTTAGGTATGCCAAAATTATGAAGGACTTGATGTACTAAAAATTCAACTTCCAAGACCTGGCCACTGTGACTCTTATGCAGACCTGTAGTGCTGTAGTGACCTGACCAATTGCAGAAAAGCTGTCTGATCCAGTGAGTTTCACAATTCCCTGCACCATTGGTAATTTTGCCTTTGCCAAGGCACTTTGTGATTTAGGGGCCAACATTAATCTCTTGCCCCTGGCCATATACAAGAGGTTGGGGATTGGTAGAGCTAGACCGACCTCCATGTTGTTATAACTGGCAGACAGGACGATAAAAAGACCGCCAGGCATTCTTGATGATGTATTGGTGCAGGTGAGGAAGTTTGTGTTCCTTGAATATTTTGTGATACTGGACTACAGAGTGGATGAGGAGATTCCTATAATCTTGGGAAGGCCATTCTTGGCCACAGGACGAGCCCTCTTTGATTGTGAAAGTGGGGAGCTCAAGATGCGATTGAATGACGAAGAAATCACATTCAATGTGCATAAATCCATGAGGCGACCAAGTGAATTCACCAATTGTTCTCTTATTGATGCTATGGATGTGATAGTGGAGGAAATTGATGAGTCCTTAACTATTGAGGACCCCCTTGCTGCATGTTTGATGAATTTGGGTGAGGTTAATGGGGAAGAATTGACAGAATGGGTGTTAGCGCTTGAAGGAAAAGGGGTCTGGCCGAGGTCACTCGAGTTTGAACCCTTACACTTAGAAAAGAGAGAGACTTCGCCAGCCAAGCCATCTATTCAAGAGCCACCCAAGCTGGAGTTGATGCCACTGCCAACCCATCTCAGGTACGCGTTTCTTGGACCTAATTCTACTTTACCTCTTATTATCTCATCTAGTTTGTTAGATGTGCAGACAAAACAACTCTTACAGGTACTCAGTGAGTGCAAGACTGCCATTGGGTGGACCATGGAAGACATAAAGGGGACCAACCCGACATACTGTATGTATAAAATTCTGCTGGAAGAGGGGCACAAACCTTCCAGGGAACACCAAAGGCAGCTGAACCCAAACATGAAATAAGTGGTGAAGAATGAAATCATAAAGTGGTTAGATGCGGGAATCATTTTCCCCATCTCAGATAGCAACTGGGTTATCCCGGTGCAATGTGTTCCAAAAAAGGGTGGCATGACGGTTGTGAAAAATGACAATAATGAGCTGATATTGACAAAAACCGTCACGGGTTGGAGAATTTGCATGGACTAAAGAAAGTTGAATCTAGCCACCCGGAAAGATCACTTCCCACTTCCCTTCATCGATCAAATGCTCGACAGACTAGCAGGAAGGTCTCACTTTTTTTTTCTGGATGGGTACTCGGGGTACAACCAAATTTCCATTGCCCAAGAAGATAGGGAAAAGACCTCATTCACATGTCCTACATGATCTTTGCCTTCAGAAGGATGCCCTTTGGCTTATGCAATGCACCCGCCACATTTCAAAGGTGCATGATATCCATATTCACAGACATGGTCGAGGATATCATGGAGGTGTTCATGGATGATTTCTCAGTGGTGGGAAATTCATTCGATGAATGCCTACCAAATCTGACCCGAGTGCTGAAGCGGTGTATTGAGACGAACCTTGTGCTTAATTTGGAGAAGTGTTATTTCATAGTACAAGAGGGGATTGGGGCACTTGGTTTCGATCAAAGGAATTGAGGTGGATCGTGCCAAAGTAGATGTAATTGCAAAGCTTCCACCTCCCACATCAGTTAAAGCAATAAGGAGCTTCATTGGGCATGCCGTGTTCTACCGGTGATTCATCAGAGACTTCTCCAAAATAGCCAACCCCCTATGTAAGTTAATCGAAAAAGATAACCCTTTTGTGTTTTCTAATGATGGCAGGGTGGCTTTTGAGGAGTTGAAAAAGAGGTTAGTCACGACCCCGATCATTGTTGCCCCCGACTGGGAGCAACCATTAGAGATCATGTATGATGCTAGTGACTACGCAGTGGGAGCCGTGCTAGGTCAGCGGAAGGAAAAGATAATGCACCCGATCTACTACGCAAGTAGGACATTGAGTGGAGCTCAGCTGAACTACATGGTGACCGAAAAAGAGATGCTGGCAATAGTTTTCGCCTTTGACAAGTTCATATCATACCTGATTGGCTCGAAGGTGATTGTTTACACTGATCATGCTTCCCTCAGGTATTTGATTGAGAAGAAAGAATCCAAGCCGCGCCTAATTCATTGGGTGCTGCTACTACAAGAATTCAATCTAGAGATTCATGACCGCAAGGGCACGGAGAACCAAGTCACGGACCATCTGTCGCGACTTGAAGGAGTTGAAAATGTAGTGGAAGCAGAGAATATTCTGGAAACCTTTCTAGATGAGCATCTACTCGCCACGAGCATGGAGGAATTGCCATGGTATGCAGACATTGCTAATTACCTGGCAAGTGGTATTGAGCCCTATGAACTCTCATCTATCCAAAAGAAATTTTTTTATCGTGATTGCCGCAATTATTACTGGGATGAACCTCACCTATTTAGAATTTGTATTGACAATATGATCCGGAGGTGCATCCCCGAGATAGAACAATTTTATGTTTTGCAGGCTTGTCACGCATCAGCGTATGGAGGACATTTTGGAGGAGTTCAAACATCAACCAAAGTTCTAGAGGCCGGATTCTACTAGCCAACCGTGTTCAAAGATGCACACCAATGGGTGAAGGGCTGTGATGAGTGTCAAAGGACAGGGGAACATATACCGTCATCATGAGATTCCCATGAACCCGATTTAAGAGGTGGAGGTGTTTGATGTATGGGGGATTGACTTCATGAGTCCCTTTGTCAGCTCCTATGGCAATAAGTACATACTTGTTAATGTATACTATGTGTCTAAATGGGTAGAAGCTGCAACACTCTCCGCCAATGATGCAAGGGTGGTAGTGAGGTTCTTGAAGAAAAATATATTCACCTATTTTGGGATCCCAAGGGCCATCATCAGTGACGGAGGCACTCACTTCTGCAATCGTGCCTTCGAAAAGCTATTAACCAAGTACGATGTGCGCCACAAAGTGGAAACCCCTTATCACCCTCAGACGAGTGGGCAGGTTGAGTTGTAAAATCGAGAAATCAAGAGTGTACTGACTAAAACGATGAACGCCACAAGAAAAAATTGGGAGAAAAAGCTTGATGGCACACTCTGGGCCTATAGAAATGCATTCAAAACACCAATTGGTATGTCACCATACAAGTTGGTGTTCAGAAAGGCCTGTCACCTGCCGGTAGAATTGGAACATCGAGCGTGGTGGGCACTGAAACAGTTAAATATGGATCTTGATGCTAAAGGCACAAGTCGAGTCACTGAACTACATGAGTTGGATGAATTCAGGTATCTTGCCTTTGAAAGTACGAGGCTGTATAAAGAGAGAATGAAGAGGTTACACGATAAGAACACTGTGGACCGAAACTTCAAACCCGAAGATATGGTTCTGCTCTATAACTTAAGATTGAGACTATTTCTATGTAAACTCAAGTCCCGATGGTCTGGACCATTTCGTGTGGTCGAAGTAATCCCCTCAGGTGCTGTAGAGATTGCTTTTGAAAATGGTGCCCACACCTTCAGAGTTAATGGGAATAGATTGAAACCGTATGTGGGGATGGACGAGAACAAGGAAGTGTCCCTGGTGCTTCTTGATGAACCTCAATGTTTGAGAGAGCCTTAAATGCGCTCATTCTGCGTCGTGTCGCGATGTTAAATCAGGCGCTTCATGGGAGGCAGCCCATTGACTTGTTGTAATTGTCGTGCCACGACATTAACTAAGGCGCTGGTTGGGAGGTAATCCAATATGTAGTCTTTATAGTATAGGTGATGAATAGTTGAATTGTTGTAAGTACTAACATATGAAGGTGTGCGCGGGCGAGGGTGGACTTAAGCCACCCCAAGGAAAATGTCAGAAAAAAACAAAGTGTGGTGAGGCCTGGACTAGTGGGACCGCGCTAGTAGTCACGCATGTGGACTTATGTTCTGCCTCGTCTCAAAGCTACAAGCGCGGTCGCGCTAGTGGCCGCGCTAGTGGTGGCGCTAGTGGCCGCGCTAGTGGTCGCGCATATGGACATATGTTCTGCCTCAATCAGTCTCCACTAGCGCAGTCACGCTATAGGCGTGTAGTGACCATTCTAGTACCGTCGCGACCAGGTAAGTTATATATATTTTTTAATTAGCCCTAACCCCACTTCCCCCCCTACCCCCCCTACCACCCCTCCCCCCCCACGTCCCCCTACTTTCCCCACTTACCCTAAAACTCTTATCCTTCTTCAACCCTTCTTCTTCCTTCTCATAATACAAAAAGAAACTTTTTCTCTTCTCAAGACCAAGCACTCACACAAGTCCAAGCTCTTGCTCACTCAATCCCCATACCCAACTCTCCATCTCTGACTCTCTCAACTTCACATGTATGTATTTTCTTTACTATTTTTTTTATTTTGTATTGTTGTAGTTTTTCTCCATTGTTGCAAGTAGTAGTTTTTCTTCTTGTTTAGTAGAATACTAGGTTGTGTATGATTAGTATTGATGGGTGATGGTATTTGAGGGTGTTGTAGGTTGTGAATTGAGTGGGTGATGTTTGGGAGATTTTGGTGGAAGTTGGGGCTTCAACTTGTGTAAATAGGGGCTCCGGTGAATAATGCCCACCAAGTGTTTGTTAGAATGCCCCAGTGAATGAATGTATTGTGAACAATTGTAAGGTGAAGTCTGAGTAACCAACGTTGGGTCACAGTGTTGTGCTACACTAATGATATCTGTCTTGTAGGTACTATGGCTCCCCGAAAACGTCAAGCCACTGGCTCCTCCTTAGACAGACAAGCAGGGTCTTCCTACGGAAGGCCACGGAAGTCCGTTGACACTCGGCCCTTCAACATCAATAAATTTGTATCAGCTAAGGCCCAAGACAGGTTCGCGGAAAAAGAATTGAAGTCGTAGATACCGGAATGTGGCATGGACATAAATGCAATCCAGCAGAACTGTCTATTTAGCATCAATTTCACTTTATATAATTATTAGCCATTTTTATTAATTATTTATCTAATTTTTATGGGTATTTAACATCTAGCCACTTTTAATTTCGATTTTATCCTAATTAACCCAGACCCCTAACCCAATTAACTACCCAGCCCAATCCTCAACTATACCTGGCCCAAACCCCTTTTTGATCTGAGCCGTTGATTAATTCAAATCAATGGCCCATATTAAAACTTACCTTAATTAACTCCTAGATGACTACCCCCCCTCCCGTTCATTTCCCCCTCACTCGTAACACTCAACCGTCTCTCTCTCTCTCTCTCTCTCTCTCTGAATCCTCTCAACTCTCTCTAGAACCTTCATCCCCCCTGAGCTCTGTCTCTCCTTCTACGGCCACCCCATCGCTGGAAACTATGGAGTTTCCACCTCTCATCAACCCCATGGCTCCGTCTTTCATGCATGTGTCACCGATGGAGGATCTCAAGTGACCCTGAGGCAATACACTCCCATCTACGGTCTCATGCCATGTTTTTCGGCCTCCTATGGCCGTTCGAGTAAGATCCTTGCATTTTCCGGCCAAATGCCGGTAATATCTAAGTCTTCTTCTCCTTTTTGGGTTTTCTCTGGAAACCCTAGCTTTAAATCGTCCGATGTTTTTAGATATGTGATGGATCTATGTCTCTTTTAAGGTTTTCACCCGTTTTCTCTTAAAACCCCTTTGTTTTACAAACAATTCTTCATTTTTAAGAACTAGTGTTTCTTAACCCCTTTTGAAAACGCTTTATCTTCTTATTTTTAGTACTAATCTATTATTCCCAGTATGATTTTAAACGTTTGCTTGAGTCTCCTCTTTTACCCTAATTATTCTGGTGAAACCCCAATTTTTAGGGTTTAAGTTCGTCTTGTTTGCTATGTTTGCTAATTTGTATGTTTCTTCTGAATTTTCTCTAAGTTCTATACTTCTCGCTTTAATTTTTTGTTAGGGTTTTCAACCTTCTATTGTTTCTTTGATTTTTTGCTTAGGGTTTCTCTGATTTTCGTGTTATTTGTTGTTTAGTAAAGTCTTTATTTGTTTAGCAATTGTTTACCTAATTCTCTACTGATTCTGTGCATCTCTTTGTAAAGCTGTGATATTTTCTTTGAATCTATGATATGTCCCTTATAATTCTGTACTAATTTGAAATTGTTTCCTTATTTTTGTACTACCTTCCTCAATTAGTGCTGATTCCCTGGGATTTTCAATCTCGTTCATGATTCTTGTGACTAACTTCCAGAATTAAAGTTTTATTCTACCTTATTTATTTATACGAATATGTTGTTGATTGTTTGACATATATTTCCCTAAGTAAGTATTATATACCTAGACTTAATTGCATATCGTATACTTTACCCCTCCTATTATAGTAAATCAATTTATAATTGATTCTTTCCTTATTTAACATTAATTGTGTCCGTTTGAACTGGGACTCCCTAATTAAAGGGAGTCCAGGTCTGCGATTGATTCTGATTGAAGATTATTTCTATTACTATGTTAAACTAGTGCTCCTTACCTTATTTTCTACTCGTTTTTAAAAGCTATAAATACTCTACTCTTTCTTTAGCATAACACGAATCAATACACACACAAACATATTCATTGTTCTGAACTTTCTCTTACTCTCTTACATACACTCTCTTGCTTCTCTTTCTGATTACCTGCTACTCAAGCGGCTGAAAGCCAAGACTGAGTAACTCTACTGCTCTATTTGCTCTACTGCTCTACTTCCCTGCACACTACTGCTCTACTTCTCTGAACTCATTCTCTCATATTTGACTGGTATGTTTTCTATTTGATTTACAACATCAAAAACAACATGTTTTTATTCATATTGCACTTCCTTTTATTTCTCTTATGCTACCACTTATGGTTCTGTTGTTTACCTTGCAATTAACATGCCTATTTACTAGTTCATTGATGTGATTTCCCCTTTCCTCTCTAGTTCAACATGCATATTACTCTCTCTTACATGTTGCTACTACAATTCTCCTCTCCTCTAACTCCCAGCATTATAAGTATGTATCTATGACACTTAGTTGCTATGTAATTCTGAACTCTTCCCTCTAAGACTAATAAGTAACTCTGTGTAGCACCTCTCAATCTAAGGTTGTTAGGCTCCTGGCATAAACACTCTGTGATAGACTATTGATGTGGCTATGTAGTACTTTAATACTTCCCTAGTGTTCACATGTGTGCAAATCTATTCCTATTGTGTGACTTACTTGTCCCCAATACCCCTTCCCTGTTTGTGTTTGCTCCCTGAACCATGTCTGCAGTTCTGATTTTAAGTTTGTTAACTGTCCTATCCCTTTTCTTTCAAACTGGTTTTCATTAAAGCAAACTCTTATGTTATTCTCCAAAACCGTTTTCAAACTGTTTTTCAAATCAATTCTTTCAAAACTATATCAAGCACTCTCACATACTCTTAGAAGTCTTGGTTCTGCCCCTTTAATGTGTGGCTGCTTTGGGACCCTATGAGCTCCCTCTGAACTCTGACACATTAAAGCTGGCCCTTCCACACTGCACTTACTCAAGTTTGGTTAGGAATCTGGGTGTGAGCACTGCTCGGGATCCCTTGAGATCCTTAGGGAACTTTGACACACCTGGAGCATGTGAAAAATTGTGAACTAATGGCATTGAGGCATTCTGGAGATGTTGGGCCTATCAGTAGGCTCCCTATAGTGTAACTTCTTGTTATCTTTATACATTATGCAATTTATGTTAATGGTCTGTAGTAATTATTTGTAAACAACTCTGGGGATGGATATTGAAAAGGGATGGGTATTATGCATGCTAGAAGGGTAGAAATCATGCTTTAGGTTTTACTTTCTATCTGCGTAATAGAAATCCTGTGTAGGACTCATATATACATGCATTAGATATCATGCAATCTTAGGCCCCTATGTCTATTGTTTTCAGCATATGCATCCTCATATCACTTATAAAATTCTGTGTTAGAACATGCTAATAACTAGCACGCTATCATGTATACTTAGAAATATCCTGTTCTAGGATAAACGTTAATATAAATCGGTTACTCATGCAAACCAGGTCTAATAATGTCGTAATATCATGTTGTGGACATTTAGAAATCCTGCCTAGGACTTTCTGCATACAAGTCATTCTGTATCTCTATATGTGCATAATTAGATGTCATGTTTTAGGTCTCATTTTACGCCTAGTCTAATTACTGATGCATGAAAAAGGCCTAATACAGTCTCACCATATTTACAAACAACTGGTAATAATTCTGCTTTTGTTGTGCAACACCTAAGTACAACATGTTTAGGCAAAACAACTTGTAACAGTTTTCTTTAATAAATCTGGTAACTACTGAGCATTGTCCCACGCCTAGGCAAGCCTTAGGTGATTAAAGTTGTTAAAACTGGAAATATGCTTCTTCTATGTGTACTGCTTAACTATCAACAGAGTAAAATCAGTAGGCAAAACTGATTAGGACTTCCTCTCTGAGTTATGAGATCAAATCTGCCTCTTTGTTATTTTAAAGTCACTTAGATACTATGCTTTAGGATTCTGAATTAAATGCTGGACCTTAATTGTGTTTGAGTCATGCTGCTTATTTGCATTATCTATGGAGGTACTTGGGCCTTTCTTTGTTTATGTGTTTACCCCCTAATTGCAGTCCTATGTGTTCTTGTTTTCCGCCTAGTATTTTGCCTTTAAACCTGAGGGCCTGCCTAGAACTTCTTTCTTAGGATAGAAGTCCTAAATTCCTCCAGGGCTATTAGAAATGGACGGGTAATAGCATGCAATAGAAGTTGTTGACCAACACGCGTTTTAATTACCTTTACAGGGTGGGAAGGGTAGATATGGATATGATGACCGGTGCGCTAATACCAGGTGGTTATACCGGGTATTGCATTGATGTGATCCATGTAACAAACAAACCTAGGACATCCCCAATCCCATATGCATGTTTGGAATATAATCCTTTTCAAAATCTACTTAGCTATTAAATATTTTCAAACTTAGTAACACATATGTGCTTAGACTGCGAATCTTTCAAAAGCATCTACTATCTTAAACATTAATTTCTTACTTGCTAATTGTACAAATTCACAAAAGTTGTTTGGCCAGGAACTAAGGTTGTGGATTCTGAAGGGTGCCTAACACCTTCCCCTTGGGATAATTTCAAGCGCTCACCCTATCTCTGGTTATCAAACTTGTTTGTAAATGAACCCCCAATAGGTGCCCTAACGCACCTTAACTCGTTAGGTGGCGACTCTTAAAAACTTGCAAACCCCTTTCCCAAAAGGAAACGAGTTGTCCCAACCAATGTCAAAAACCCCTTGATCGACCCGAAAGGAGTTTGGAAAAATGGGGGGCGCGACAACATGGCGACTCGGCTGGGGATTTTAGGCTTTTACCATTTCAAACGTCTTTGTGAATTTGTACCTCTTTCCATTCCCTTTATGTTCAATTAATTGTTTATTTCTTTCAAGCATTTAATTTTCCTCAAAAAGTAAAACTGACATGTTTTCTTGTTTCTTTTCCTTGTAATCGCTTTTAAATTATAATTGTTGTATTTATTGCTTTCACAAACGT
Organism: Nicotiana undulata; assembly: GCA_005239495.1. Classification (NCBI taxonomy): domain Eukaryota; kingdom Viridiplantae; phylum Streptophyta; class Magnoliopsida; order Solanales; family Solanaceae; genus Nicotiana; species Nicotiana undulata. Next base: position 63,908 of record ML282642.1, on the reverse strand, counting down.
TCAAATACATGACTACATGCCTTTATTGCTTTTTTATTGCATAATCATGTTCAAGATCATACTCCACTCGTGCCAATACAGATCCTATAGCAACTACTTGATGAGCGGTTGCGCCTTTCTTATTTTTATCACCCCTAAATTCTGAAAGGCTTATTTACGGTAAAACTAGTCGATCAGCGGTGCAGTCGACGGTTCCGTGCCTTTCCCCTTGAGTTGTCTGCTCAAGGGTACCGGTCTAACACCCTATAGAAACCTTACTCTGTTATGTTGTTGCATGCATCATGGTCAAACCTAGTTAGGGTAACGTGTTGTCCGCACAATGGCCTTTAAGACAACCTTATCCAAAATTCCATCAGGTTTTTCATAATCCCAACGGACGCAATCACATTTTGTGCATTTATTTGGAGAACTAAATGCTTGTATGCTAATCATAGATATTAAATAGTCGAGTCTGGTGGGGGTAAGGGCCTAACCATTTTGTCTTGCAGAAATATGAGGCACGAAGTCCCTAGACTCGGCATGGTTGCCAACATTCAGCCAAAACTTCTAAATTGGTGGGAGGACCTTTACTCCAGTGATAAGACGCTCGTCAAGAAATATTTGGGTAACCTACCATCTCTCCTCGACATTCAACCCAACAAAATGTTGATAGAGGCTGCCACTTTGTTTAGGGATAGAGAAAGAGCCGTCTTCCGTTTTGGGGACATCGAAATGACACCGTTGCTGGAGGAAATAGGAGGACTGACAGGTTTAGTTTGGGAAGCTCCCGGGTTGTTAATGCCTGAAAACTGCACGGGCAGGGGTTTCTTGAAAATGATGGGTCTGAAAAAGAATGCAAAGTTAGAGTGTCTGAAGAAGTCGTACATTCCTTTCGAGTATTTGTTCGAAAGGTACGGTCACAGCAAGTCCTACCGTACTTATCATGATGATTTTGCCATAACATCTTTGGGGCACATTCACCGTAAGGTATTTGTCTTCATCGTTTTCATCCTGGGGTTGATCGTGTTTCCAACAAAGAAAGAAAGGATTCACACTAGGTTAGCTATGGTAACCAAGACTTTAATGGAGGGAATTGGCGAGAAAACTTTCAGCATTGTCCCAATGGTCATAGCAGACATGTGTCGAGCTCTAGAACACTGTCAAAAGGGAGCTAAGCAATTCGAAGGCTGAAACTTGCTACTACAACTCTGGTTCTTAGAACATCTCCAAAAGGGCCAGTGCCGACAAGAATTTCCGCGAAGAGCATGGGATGATGAACCACACTGGGCCCCGAGAGAAGAGGGGCTCACCAAAACTGATGATAGGACGAGGAGGAGGCACTACTGTCGGTGTGCTGAAGTACCTGCTATAGAACCACCTACAATCATCACAAGAATGTAGCGCCCCCGGCAAAAGGGACGTCAGTACATTTGAATTGTACTGGTATGCATGAACAAACTTTACTCTAGTAAACTCAATAATGCACAGGCAAGAGACAGACAAAGAGTCACACAATTACTGCACAAGACATATAAAGATATACAATGGAAGTTCCACAATTTTCACTTTATCAAAAATCAAAATTTCAATTTCATCCTTGTCCCTCCTCATATCTCACCCTTATTCCTCCTGTTGCGGCGTGCAACCCGATCCCGCCTGACAATTGTTGCGGCGCGCAACCCGATCCCACCTGAAAATTACAATCACACCTTTATCACTTCTTACATATCACCCTTATCTCCCTTGTTGCGGCGCGCAACCCGATCCCACCTGACAATTACATCTCATACCAACGATGGCAATTCACAATTCAATCACAAAAGATTTCAGCAATAAGAATACAACTTCTTTTCATAGCCTTTAGCATACACACTCATACTCTTGGATTTATTATCCTTTTAGCACTGTTTTTCATAACATGGTAGTGTGGTGGTCAACTTAAGACAGACAAGTATTACCCTTCACACATCACATAAATTCGGACAACCAGTTGCACATATTATAACAATACACGTACCGTATGCTCAAACACCACAAGTGATTTTACAAAGATTAAAGTTATCCATACATACCTGGAGTCGAGTTTCCCTTTTCAACTTTAACCCACAACGACCGAACCAACTAGTACCGTCCATATAGTTCACAATTAGACATATTCAACTCAGAATTTGAAGTCATGCATGCAATTCGGACTCTCTCAAGCATTTTGTCAAGCACTGTGTGAACCCATTAGATTACCAACCCTATCTTTGTGAAGTTTTCCCAAACCCACTCCCTCTTATTAGATTAGCACCATTATTAAACATGCATGCAAGGTCTTAGCTAATATTTCTAAGAATCAATCCAGGCCAACCCTCCCTTTGTTTAAAAATCAGAAACTTAATGAAAAGAAAGAAAAGGGGTTGGGAACCCTTACCTGCTAGAATGGGGAAGAAGGGGATTACTCGAATTGCCAGGCTTGAGAGACCTTGAAATTCACTTTGATGTAAGGATCACTTCCTTTCTCAAAAACTCTCCTTTCCTTCTCTCTATTTGTTCAGAAAACTTGTTAAAATGGAAGGGGACAGGGGTTAAATGAAACTGGGGTCGGGTATAAAAATTTAGAAAATTAAAAGACTGTGTCGGATATGCGGTCAGGAATGCGATCGCATTCCTGACATGCGGTCCGCATAGTGGACCGCAGAATGGACCCCAGGTGGGCCAAATTTTGAAAACATTCTGCCCGGGTATACGACCACTATGCGGTCCGCATAGACGTTATGCGATCGCATTATGCGTCGCATAACACCCCTTCAATTGGGCAGTGTTCGTCATTTGGACATTCCTACGCAAAGTTATGGTGAAATTACCAAAAGCTAGAAAAACGCGATCCTGTGTCGAATCTGCGATCGCAGAATCAAAATGCGATCCGCATTTGTGATATGCGATCGCAAATTTGGTCGCAGACTGGGCCAGTTTTGCCCAGTTTTGGGCAGCGATTCTGCGATTCACTCTGCGGCCCGCATGTGTGTTCTGCAATCCATTATGCGATCGCAGACCCTGTTACGAAGGCTTAATTTTTCCTATTTTTATAACCCGGCCCCATTTTCATAAATAGGTTTAGGGGCTTCGTTTGGGGTCATTTCCTACTGATTTTAGAGAGAGATGAGAGCATATAGAGAGAGAGAGAAAAGGGACCTAACTTCATAATCATCCAAATCTTGCTCAAGTCTTCAAGAATCAAGAAAGATAACCATAGATTGTCTTCCATCCGGGTAAGTTCTACTTCCAAAAATTCCATGCAAGAGGTTAGGAGTTCAAATATGTTGTGAGGGTTAGAAATAGGCCATGCATGTGGGACTAAGTTGTAATATGTGTTACTAAAGAACTAATTTGAGTAGTTCATGTTAATAATTGGGTGAAGTAAGAAGAGAGTGCCATTTCTAAACCTTGTAGTCTACTTTACATGTTAGGTGTTTGATGAAATTCCTAAGAGAGTTATTCCATGGGTAATCTTCCTAATTATTAATCGATTTTCGATATATCCTTATAGATTGATATGGCTAGAGGTGTTGGTGTATGGTATAAACGTAAGGAAAAGCTCTTTGAGGTATGAATGGCTAACTTTAACCTTTGTAGAATCCTTTGTTGGTGTCCGAGCATACGGTATGTGTACTTTGTTTGAGAATATGTGAATTGATTGTTCTAGTGTGTTGAGATGTAAGATTCTATTCTCTGATGGTATTAGTTGATTGCCATACCACCATGCTATATGAGATTGTGAAAACGGTGATTCCTTGTGCTTACTCTATCATGTGTAAAGCTCGTTAAGTGTTGAATACCTCGGTATGAAAGGATGTACTATCAAACAAAAGAAATGGTAATGAACTCAATTGTTGAATGTATCCAAGTGTTGAGGGCCGTGTAGTGAATGATGGGAAAGAAAAGTGAATTGAATTGACTAATCTAAATGGTTATGGAGTACCGTACATGACTCACTACTTGGTAGAGATTATTGTGCCTTTGCTTTCATATGGCAATTCGGTGGTTATGAATTTACATTCTTGATGATGAAAATCTTTGTGACTGAATTGATTGATTTATGGTTCTATTAAATACATTTTTGAATTGCTACGTGTTAGTTGCCTGAGTATGTGTAAGTTGGGTGTTCTAAATATATTGAGGCATGATGCCCAATTCTTTTATTGTCTAGTTGAATTCCATGTGTTATGTTATTCGGAATTGTGAAAGGATAATTTACTTCCGAATGTTTACCACGTGTAAGGTTGGACAAAATACTCTAATTATGCCGGTATGAAGGATTGGTAATAAACCCAAGTATGTGAATATGACTAAGTGCTAAGGGCTATGAAATGATACGATTATACTACACTGATTGTGGAGATGTCTTATATGAATCGTTGTTTTGGGCAAGATCTGTCGTGACTTGAAATCGTATGGGTGGTTGATTGCATTGAAATTATATCGTTATGATGAAATTCTCTGCAATTGAATTGTGAACTGAAATGATGATTATTGTGATGTGTTGTTTGTGGTTGTGTTTGAAAAATATGATTGTCAGGCGGGGTCGGGTTGCGCGCCACAACAGGGGAGATAAGGGTGATATGTGAGAAGTGATAAGGGTGTGATTGTGATTGTCAGGTGGGATCGGGTTGCACGCCGCAATAATTCTCAGGTGGGATCGGGTTGCACGCCGCAATAGTTGTCAGGTGGGATCGGGTTGCGCGCTGCAACAGAAGAGATAAGGGTGGAATGTTGAGAAGAGATAAGGGTGGAATGTTGAGAAGGGATAACAGTGGAATTGTGATTGTGATTGTGATTGTGATGAAGTGAGAATTGTGGAACTTCCATTGTGTTTATTTCTATATCTTTGTGCAGTGATTGTGTGACTCTCTGTTTGTCTCTTGCTTGTGCATTGTTGAGTTTACTTAGAGTAAGTTTGTTCATACATACTAGTACTGTGGACTCTTGATGTTGGTTGTTTCTATTTTCTGTGCAATGCTTGTTGGTTCTATTAACCGTCTCTTATCTTTGCATTGTTGATTGTACTTGGGATAAAGTTTGTTCATATATACCAGTACAATTCAAATGTACTGGCGTCCCTTTTTCCAGGGGCGCTACATTCTTATGATGATTGTAGGTGGTTCCATAGCAGGTAATTCAGACCACCGACAGTAGTGCCTCCTCTCCATTTCGTCAGCTGCATTGGTGAGCCCCACTTCCTCTCGGGGCCATGTGTGGTTCATGCCACCTTCTTTGAGTTTATTGTGTATTGTAAGGTATAGCCTGGGCCTTGTTACCGGCAAGTATTGGTTACATTCCTAGTATTCGTAGAGGCTCCGTAGACACAATGTGGGTAGTGTACATATGTATTTTGGGTAAGTAATGGTACGGTTCGGAATCGTGATCCACGTTGGTAAATGTTGTATGTATTTGGTAAGTATTTGGTATCATATGTTGGTAATGATAAAAAGTAGAAACGAATCCAAGTTGTAAGTTTATGCGTAAGTCTAAATGGCTATTTCACATGGATAATGTATATTGAAATCACGGAGTAACGCGTGGGATAGGAAAGGCAATTCCAGGTTCGCTTGACCGGGGTCCTCCGGTTGAGTGCCGGTCGTGTCCCTCGGTTTTGGGGCGTGACAAACTTGGTATCACATTGCTTTCCACCACCCAAATAGAATGACGTACCTTCCCGACAGATTTGCTCAGCCCGAAACTGTTAAAGAATGGGTAAAGTTCTTCGATAATCTGACTGAGGAGCAGGTACAGTGGATGTTGGAGTGGTTTCCAACAAATGAATTTGTCGTCAGGTCTAGGGATGCGCCGTTCTTGATACTAATTGGGTTGAGAGGAACATATCCTAACGTTCCTCTCCGGGTTATGAGACAAGTAGGCAGAAAGCAGATTATACCAAGGGTCGACAAGATGAGCCATTTCCAAGTCGACTTTAAAAATGATGATAGTCCTCACAAATGACAAGCCCAACACATGTGGCACTTTAAGATCAAAATGGAGAAAGACACAATTGAGCCGGATAGATATCATGCAGGCTATACACCTTTCTACTCAGGGTGGTTAGAAGACAACTGGGATGGTAGGCCATGGTTCATTCGAGGCCACAGGATCATAGATTAAAAAGTTGAAGCTCAAGTCAAGTATAATCAACTGCGGAAGAGGATCCGTGAATGCGAAGACGAACACCGTGAGATACGCGAAACCAAGAGGAAGTTGATTGAAGAATGGAAAGACATGGCCTTCAACGCCAATAGAAAGCTGGGGTACCTGGAGCGAGTCATAGTCGAGCTGGAGGGTAAATTCATTAAGATGGTTGAAGACTGTCAGAAGGCTTAGGGGAACGAAGGTGGACATCTGGCAAGGTCATATCTACTGATAGGACTTCGCGAGCTGGGGAACCTGTTCAAAGGAATCAAGGATGCCGTGTCTGGGGAAGGTCTTTCTGGGACCAAGTAGATAGGATTTCCTTTTCCGCTTTATCAATGTTATAAGGCCCGTGGCCATTAGTGATTTTTATTTCTTGCTTGTTTAGTATCGTTTTGGGTTCGTCTATTCTTACATTACTGAGATGAGGCATTTTAGAATCCAAGTTCTCCAAATCAATTTGTCGCTAGGCCTACTTCGGGCACAACGAGGTTCCCCAAATTAGGACGCGCTTTATATTCTCGCATTATGTGTTTAAATACCACAACATTTTTTCATAATACTCACTGACCTACCACTTTGTTTTTACTTTATTTTATTTTCTTTGATTAATACACCCCCCCCAAAGGTTGGTTCGTGCACTCTCGCATCATCATCCTGCTACACAAGATCCAGGGGCCCTCCGCCTTCTGCTCCTCCTAGTCCTCCAAAGGGCAAAGGCAAAGGCAAAATAGAATATTCAGGCAACATCAGAAAAGAAAACACAATGCTGGTTGAACGAGCAGAGGATCCTAACGATCAAGGTACTCAGGTTCAGAATGAGGCTATGACACAACTCGAGCAAAGGTCGTGAAGCTCCAAGGGGAGCTTTAGCAGGTCCGGAATTTGACGAACCTATCCTTCCCACTTAGTGTCCCAGATGTCACTCAGAATCCCATACCTCCTCAGAACACTCCAAACAAGCAGAATCTTCCCAACACCATCGTCACATAACTCCACCAAAAATTCAAACTATCCCACCACAACACCAGCACAACAACTGCCATGCTCCGAGAAACACCCCAATAATCATCCCTGAACCGCAAAACTCCACAAATGATCATATTTACTCCCAAGCACCAGGCCATCACCACAACCCCATCTACGTGGAGACTATGCCATACTCCACCCAACCTATTTCATATACACCCGAATCCAGTGAGAAGGATTTGCTCATCAGGAATTTGGCTAAGGAACTCAAAAAGCTGACTAGCCGAGTTCAAGGCGTTGAGGGAAGCAAAGAAGTTGAGGGGCAGAACTATGAAGACCTTTGCATAAAGCCCGATGTAGAACTACCTGAGGGGTACAAACCTCCAAAGTTCGAGATGTTCGATGGTACAGGCGATCCGAGAGTCCATATGAGGACCTACTGCGATAAGCTAGTTGGAGTAGGGAAAGATGAAAAGATTTGCATGAAGTTGTTCATGAGGACCTTAACAGGAGATGCTCTGTCTTGGTATATCAGCCAAGACCCCAGGAAATGGTCGAATTGGGTAAGCATGGCGTCCGACTTTATGGACCGATTTAGGTTTAACACAGAGAATGCACCGGATGTATTCTACATCCAGAATCTGAAGAAGAAGCCCACAGAGACTTTCCGCGAGTACACTACTCGCTGGAGATCAGAAGCTGCTATGGTAAGGCCTGCCTTAGACGAAGAACAGATAAATAAGTTCTCTGTCCGAGCTCAAGATCCACAATACTATGAGCGGTTAATGGTAATCGAAAATCATAAGTTCTCTGATATTATCAAATTGGGTAAGAGGATCGAAGAAGGAATCAAGAGCGGTATGGTCTCCAATTTCGAAGCCTTACAAGCTACAAATAAGGCTTTACAGTCTGGTGGTGTTCCAAGAAGAGGGATGTGGGAGCTGTGATGGTTGCACAGAGAACCAAATCCCCACTGAAATACCAAACCTACCAAACACCTCCACTCTCAAATCAGCGAGCACCTTCATACCAAGCACCCTTGCCTACATACCAATCAGCACCTCCACCAACATATCAGCCATCTCCTCAATCTACCTATCAGCCTGCTTCTCCCAGATATTCCCAACCAGCTCCTGTTTATCAAACCTACAATTCTCCACCATCTCACTTCCAATCACCACCTACTAGCTAAAACTTCCCTAGACCTCGACCAAATTTTTACCGCAGACCTCCTAAACAATACAGTGCCATAGCTGAACCTATCGACCAACTGTACAAAAAACTGAAAGCTGCTGGATATGTCACTGCCATCCCTGCTGCAAACCCTGAGAATCCCTCTCCATCGATGAATGCCACTCCGGCATGAAGGGACACACCATCGATGAATGCCACTCTTTGAAGGATAAGATACAGTCCTTGATCGACAACAAGGTCATTGTAGCAAAGGAAGCCACTCCCAATGTCCGAAATACCCCACTCCCAAACCATAAGGGTGGAGGCATCCACATGATCGAAGTAGAGGAAGATTGGGACCCGGAGGGGTCGATTGGGTTGATCATAGAAGGTGATGCACCGAAGAAGCCAGCGATTACTCTTAGCCCTATCATAGTCCAGATCCATCCATCTGGAGATGTTGAGTTAGCTATGTCATTACCTTTCGCGTTTGAAGCAACATCACCCGCAAAGACATCTGCGCCATTTGAGGTCGAAGCTATGCGAGTGCCTGGACCACTTGAGATTGCAGTCATGCCACCTGCTAAGACACATGTTCCGTTCGAAGTAAGGATAGCTACACCAATCACACTGGCGGTGTTAACCACGCCACCTTTCCGCACCAATGCCATACCATGGGATTATGTAGCCGAGGCAAGAAGAAAGGGAAAGGTCAAGGTCAAGGTCAAAGAAGCTACTGCAGCACAGGGTATGACAAGGACCGACAGGAACTACACACCAGAGCATTTGGTTGAATCAAGAAAACAGGCCTCCAACAGGCCGCCCATCATTGAGACAGGCCCAAATGACTTTTGGAGGAAGGTATATGCCAAAGAGTACTCTGTCATTGACCAGCTAAACAGGACGCCAGCTCAGATATCTATTCTTTCATTGCTGCAAAATTCAAAGGCACACAGAAATGCTTTGTTGAAGGTGCTGAATGAAGTGTACGTGCCAAACAATATCACTAGTGGAGAAATGGACAATATGGTAGGCCAAGTGCTGGAGAGCCACAAGATCACCTTTCACGAGGACGAGCTGCCGCCTGAAGGGTTGGGACATAATAAAGCCCTGCACATCACTGTGCAATGTGAAGACTATTTCATCACCCAAGTTTTGATCAACGGGGGATCCAGCCTTAACATCCGTCCGTTGACAATGATCAAGAAATTGGGCAAAGGGCTGTATGAGATAAGAGAAGGATCAATGAACGTGAAAGCTTTCTACAGTTCGCAAAGGTCCACCATCGGCGAGATCGGCATTTGTTTGCAAATAGGGCCCACATGGTTCGAAGTCTATTTCTAGGTGATAGACATATCGGTGTCCTACAACTTGCTATTAGGACGACCATGGATACATGCCGCTGGAGCCGTGGCATCGACACTGCATCAGGCAGTGAAATTTGAATAGAACCACCAAGAAGTAATCATTCACGGCGATGGGAGTAATCCTATTTACAGCCGCCAGGCCATTCAGGTAGTCGAAGGAAGAAGGAAGCTGAATGGAGAAACTTACCACCACATTGAACGGGTCAATGACATAGACAAGGAAAAATGGTGGGATAGCAAGATCATGAGCATGATGAACTGGAGAGGATATGAGCCAGGTAAAGGGCTCGGCAAGAACCTCCAAGGGATCTCCAAACCCATAAGATCAAGAAACATGGCACCACCTTCGGTTTGGGATACGAATATACTTGGGAAGAATTCAATAGCTGGTCGCCACCATGGCGCGGTCCCTATTACCCATCGGATCAGCCGATACCGCATCTAGATCAAACCTTCCATCAGACCGACATTATCTGTGGGTCAGAGAAAGAAGAAGCACTTGCAGCGCTGAAGAACCTATTCCTGGAAGAGGATAACATGGACTGTTGCGTCGTTTTTTAGGAGGAGGGGGAGGAAGGCCCTCCCATCCAGGTTGTGAGCAGAGGAGCATCTCTCAAGAACTGGACTATCAGAACAGCCAGGGCTCGACGAGCCTGGGGCATTACTATTACTTATGTTGATAAATCGATGACTGTGACATGCAACGAGACAACGCAACAAACGGACATTGATTCAGAATAAGAAGATGACATACCTGACGATATCATCAAAGAAGTCGAGAATTTTGAAAACAGGCCTAATTCCAACCTGGACGAGACCGAAATTGTCAACCTGGGAGATTCAGAAAATGTCAAAGAAACTCGCATCAGTATTCATTTGTCGCCATCAGAGAAAAAAGAATACACAAAATTTCTAAAGGAGTATGAGGACATATTTGCATGGTCGTACGACGACATGACTGGTCTGAGCACATCCATTGTAGTTCACAAATTGCCAACCAACCCAATTGGTCCACCGGTAAAGCAAAAGCTCAGAAAGTTCAAGCCCGACATGAGTTTGAAAATCAAGGAAAAAGTCACCAAGCAGATCAACGCCAAGGTTCTCAAGGTAGTGGAGTATCCGACGTGGTTAGCTAACATTGTGCCAGTGCCAAAGAAAGACGGGAAGGTTATAGTCTGTGTTGACTACCAGGATCTCAACCGGGCCAGTCCAAAGGATGATTTCCCGTTGCGAAACATACATATCCTGATCGACAATTGCGCCAAGCATGAACTACAGTCATTCGTGGATTGCTTTGCTGGTTACTATCGGATCTGGATGGATGAGGAAGATGCTGACAAAACGACTTTCATTACGCCTTGGGGAGTTTACTGCTATAAGATGATGTCGTTCTGCCTGAAGAATGATGGGGCCACTTATATGAGGGCTATGATCACTATCTTCCACGATATGATACACAAGGAGATTGAGGTATATGTGGATGACGTTATTATCAAGTCCAAGAAAGCTGCCGATCACATAGAAGATCTGAGGAAGTTCTTCAATAGGTTGCGGAAATACAATCTGAAACTAAACCCCGCAAAGTGTGCATTCAGGGTTTCTGCTGGGAAACTGCTCGGGTTCATTGTCAGTCGTTGAGGGATAGAACTGGATCCATCAAAGGTCAAAGCCATTTAAGAGTTACCGCCGCCAAGGAACAAGAAAGATGAGATGAGTTTCCTGGGACGTCTCAATTACATCAGCCAGTTCATAGCACAATCTACAGTCATATGTGAACCGATCTTCAAGATGCTGAAGAAGGACGCCGCAACTAAATGGACCGATGACTGCCAAAAGGCCTTCGACAAAATTAAGGAGTACTTGTCAACGACACCAGTCCTAGTACTGCCTGAGGCATGTAGACCTTTTCTACTCCACCTTGCAGTGTTAGATGCAGCCTTCGGCTGCATTCTGGGGCAACACGATGAAACATGAAGAAATGAGCAAGCTATTTATTATCTCAGCAAGAAGTTCACTCCGTACGAGGCTCGGTAATCTCTATTATAACGCACTTGTTGCGCTTTGAGTTGGGTAGCCCAGAAGCTGAGACATTACTTCTGTGCCTATACTACGTATCTTATATCAAGGATGGATCCCTTGTCACCAGATTGTGCCTTGCAGCTGGGGTGCCGGGAGACTTCGCAGTGGATGACAGAGTGCCAAAGGAGTACACCTTCCGAGCTGATAGGGTTACCACGGGAAATGATGCAGTGGTAGCTGTTGATGATGAGGAGGAGGAGAATGAGTCGGATGAGGAATCTGAGGAAGAGGAGCAACAAAATGAGGAAGAGGAGCAAGAACATATGGAGGAGGAGAAGCCCACTCAGGAGCATGGACCATATAGAGCAGGAGGTGGCTGGTCTGCGGACCTCAGTGAATGACTTGGGGTCAAGATTTGACGCAATGGCTGCCCAACAAGAGAAATCGGAAAAGAAAATTATGGGCTGGCTGCGTGCCCTGCGTGCCTGTAGCTTGGACCCAGGGACTGTCTCCGACCATGACTGATCTTTCAAGGAAGTCCCCTTACCTCTCTGTTTATTTTGATTGCCATGGGGACATGTCCTCATATTAAGTGTGGGGTGGGGTAAGGATTCCCTTGTACATGTATATATGTAGAACAAAAATTGCTAGTTGTTTTCTTTATTTTTGTTTTCTTGTGAGTTAGCATAATTGTTAGTTGTTTTTTTCATTATTTTCTTTTGAGTTTGTTTTTTGTGACTGTAAATAGTAGTATAATTAATTAAGTCTTCTTGGACCGACGACGGATCCCTTTCGACGGGGTTCTTGAAGGTCTAAGTCAACCATAAAAAAAACAAAAACAGAAAATATAGTGGACTCTTCCTGATGACGGACTTCTTAGGCAGTTTTCTTGAGGGAAGCTAGTCCAAAGAAAACACCAAAAAGATTTTTTATTTTCTTTTTATGTAGTGTAGCAACTCCCCCTTGATTTTTCTTTTGACCACGGTTCTTTTTCAAGGGTTTAGCTTGAACCGGGTGTAGTTAGTTTTTATTTTTATTTTTAAATTGTTAGGTTTTTTGGGCGAGGAACTGAAATAAGAAACGCATCCCTTAGCGTTGTTTCACCCGAACACAAAAGACCCTAGAGTGTGACGTTTAGGCTCACATGTTGACTCTTGGGGAATGCCTTAATTTTGTATGTTGTAACCGACTTGAATGCTCGGTGGAGTGTCTTGATGAACCAATCTGGAGTGAATTATGTGCCATATATGTGTGAGATTATTTGATTACAACTCAACATTAGTTATCTTTTAGTCTACTTAATTTCATTCAGTTTTAGTTAGTAAAAATACCAACAAATTATTATTCATAACCTTTGGGAAGTTTATTACGAAGAATCGAGTGAGTCTAACAACGATAATTGATAGGTTAATTCTCCGTGGGATTCGTCTCTGGACAAAATACTCAGATTATATTTGCAACGCCCGCTTAGTCTTTTTATAAGACATAGTTGAGCGTGATCAAATTTTGACGTCGTTGCCGGGAATTAGCGGTGTTGTCAATCAGAGTCGAAAGAAATACAAAATTCTTTAAGTGGATCAAGTGGGTGCTTCCAATGTTCTAAATATATGGTCTGGTGTTGCTAGTTTCATACCATTGCTCGGTGCTTTCCTTTCCGATGCATATATCGGTCGATTTTGGACTATTGCTTTTGCCTCCGTTTTTGAAATGATGGTACGTTCATTTTCTGTTGTTTTCTGATGCACATTTATTTCATGGGTCCTTCACTCCTTTGGCTTTTGTTATTTTGGTACGTTGCTTTTCTCAATACCTCGTGATTTGCATTTTCTGTAACCTTATAAATGATAGTGTAAATATTTTTCTCACTATCAAACTTAACTCTATATGTTAGTCACATAGCTTCATAATATGTAATTCTGCAAAGCTTTCGCGTAATTCCCTTTGGATTGAGCTGACATTTATTACGGTCATCATTCAATTGAAAGAATCTTCGTGAATGGCTCGGCTATCCCACTTAGCCAAGCCAGAAAAATAAATTAGATAAAATGAATTAAAAGAAAAAAGGAATACTTAGGCTGATTGCAAGATGTATGATTGAATCAAAGTGATTTTTACTTCATTCAAGCGTTGGATCTCCTGTCTCATCTCAATTAAGAGGGGTCATGAAAAGAACAATTTTATTATAGCCACTTCGCTTAAATTCTGATATTTTTCTCACTGTCGAATTTAAACTCTATATGTTTACATGTTATTATAGCCACTTTCGCTCATATTCTCGAAAGTTGCTTTAGGTCACTCAAAATCTTTTGACCAAAAGTTTAGGTTTTCTAATGGTCTCAAATTCTTGTTTGCTTTTATTGACAGGGAATGCTGACATTGACCTTCATACCTTGGTTACCTCAGCTACACCCCCCTCCCTGTAATCCACAAGTGGGCCAACAATGCAAGGGCCCAAACAAAACACAATTGGGCTTTTTGGCAATGGGCCTAGGATTTTTGTCCATTGGGTCTGGTGGAATAAGGCCCTGTAGCATCCCATTTGGTGTTGACCAATTTGATTCAACAACAGATGAAGGAAGAAAAGGAATTGCTAGCTTCTGCAATTGGTATTACACTTCATTTACAGTGGTTCTGATCATTGCACTTACTCTGGTGGTATATATTCAAGATTCTGTGAGTTGGGTTATAGGTTTTGGTATTCCTACCGTGCTCATGTTCTTGTCTCTCATTCTAACTTTTTATCGGGACACGAGTGTACGTTTATGTGAAGCTCGAAGGAAGTATTTTCTCGAGCATTGTTGAAGTTTTTGTCGCGATACACAAAAAGCATAAGCTTAAGCTTCCAGATGAGCGGGAAAGTAACGGGGTTTTCTATGATCCCCCGTTACCCAAAGGGTCCATTGTGAAGAAACTCCATTTAACCAATAAGTACAGGTGATGCATCTTCTCTAATACAAATGGTTTAATACTTTATTTGATTGATTACCTAGATACAGCATATTTTTAAAAAAGATATGTAAGTTGTTAAACTTGTCGTAGACTAGAAGAAATCTTGAAATGTACAGTTTTACTAATTAATTCTCCATCTGTTTCATATTAAATGAAGTACTTTCCTTTTTAGTCCGTTCCAAAATAAATGACACATTTCTAAATTTAGAAATAATTTAATTTTAAACTTCTTATTTTACCTATTTTGCCCTAATGAGAAGTTTTTATAACCATACAAAAGTCATGGTCCCACAAAGCTTTACCCTTTAAACTTTTAAGACCACAAATTTCAAAAGTCTTTCTTTTTTTCTTAAACTTCGTACCGAGTCAAACTAGCTCATTTAATATGAAACGGAGGGAGTAGTTTTTATATGCTAATTTATGAACGTATCAATTTGAAGTTAGTACCAATAGATAGCATCCAAAAACTGCGTTGTTCCTATTTGGGACACTTTTAGAATTTTGGATGTTTCTGTTTAGTTGGAATATTAAAATTGGTTAAATGGTGGACCATACACAAAATTAGAATTATATTAGGGTGAAAATCATTTACCCTCCTCAACTTTGTGTTAAAAATCATACTCCTTCCTTAACTTTGAACAATAATCGTTCTCCCCCCTTTATCCTACACAATACCTTTTTTGCCCTTGAATTTTCAATTTCTTTCTCAATTCAATACTTTTTTATTATATGATTTTTTTATATGGTTTTAGCTATAACTTAAATTATGTAATATCTATTATAAATTGTAATTTGATTTCATTAAAATTATAAGTAGAATAAGTAATCAGAGTCAATTAAAATTACTTTATCTTTATGATTGTTATTTTAATATAATGCATATTAAATATATGTTTAAGTTATATTTTTTTACCGACATAGCTAGAAATTCATATAAGAGTTATCTTCTGTCTTGCTCGATGTCTACCTCGTTTGGTCTCGATCATTACTGGCCACGATCTCGACAGGTACCACGAATCATGAACTCGGTATCTTGTCCTCATGCCTCGGTCTGATCTACAACGGAGCCGATCTTCAATCCATCCGCTTGGTCTCGGTTAATCAATAAAATCTGGTGGCCCGGTTTTAACCGTATACCGATAGTCTCCTATTTTTTTGGAATGTAATGACAAGAAATGAATTCAGCCTTCGATTTTTACCTCGACATGTCATGACGTCACCACCATGACGTAAGCACAGATGTGACCGAAATATCCCGTCGGTACAACCCCCAAGTTATTAGTGTGTGTCAGCTGATAATCGGCCACTAGCAACTTTGAACCGCCGTCGTGAAACCCATAAATAGGCCTTTTTTCCACTCTTTCAAACTTTACTTTCAACCTCTTTTGCTCTTATCTTAAAAGTTCTTTGCATTTTTTCAAGTTCTTCATTTGCAAATCTTCAAGTTTCACGGTTAACCTCTTCTTAAAACACCAAATCTCTTCATTTTCATCTTTCTTTAACCTCAAAACTAAATGGCGAAAATGTCAAAGATTGCGCCACAAAAGGATCAATGGAACCACGCCTTGAGCAATGTATTCCTGGGGGTGTGTTATCAGTTCCGATTTCAAGATCGAGAAAACCTCGTGGGTCCCGGTCGATGCGAGCCAGTATTGAGATACATATGCTCGATACCTGAGAATTTTCTCAAAAAAGTGAAGAAGGATTGCAACTAGCAGAACAAAGAGGTCATGATACCGGCCCCTGAGAAAGATATTACCACCCACGTAAAAGTGTTCTTGAGTGTTTACACTTAGACGTTCACGTTGGGTCCCCTCAACCCAGTCATCGTGGACTTCTGCAAAAAGTACCAGGTGACCCTCAGGCAAATCCATCCCTCCTTCTGGAGGATCATAATATTGCTCCAATTCTTCTCGAGCAAAGCGACGAACTCCCCTTCGATCTCGATCACCTCATCAGGTTATACTGCCCCTGGCTTTACGGAGGTGGGCTATTAAAACTCTAGCGCCGGGCCACCAAGTTTTCATCTCCAGCATAGACGAGGACAAGGATTGAGGCTGGAGGGGTCGATTCGTCAGAGTGAAGACTTTAGACTTGATTCTGGCCAAGAAGATGCTGTTTCCCGAGAAGTGGAATATGAAACGTAAGTATGATCCTACTATTAGTTTCTATCTATTATTTTACTTCTTCACTTTCCCTTATCGATGCTCCTTTTCGATGTAGCTGCTTCCTGGATGCCCGGTGCAATTCATAATCTCGAGAGCTGGGTTAGGGACCTGGTCTCGACCTCGACGTACGCTGAGCGCGCGTTGCACGATCTATTAAAAGGCCGGTGGGAAGCCAAAAATCATGGTAATCCCCTTTCATGTGTTTGATGATTTGGTTAAAACATCCCTCTAAATTTACTCATTTTCTTCTTCTGCAGGTCTTGGTAAAGATGCAGTCATGAGGTCCCCATCTAGTGAGGAAGAGACTTCAATCCCGATCCCAAAGCCCGTAAAAGAGAAGAAGAGAAAGAGGACCTCAACCTCTGAGGATCTAGAGCCCAAGAAGAAAGTGACTTGTAAGCCCAAAAAGGACATTATCCCTCTGACCATGGTGTCAGTTCGACTCCTAAGGGGGGAAGATCAAGAACAAGAAGAGAAAGAAGATGATTCTGGGATGGTGGCCCGAGTGAAGATGAACACCGAGGCTCAAAAGGCCACTGAGTTGGTAAGGGTTGAAAAAATTCCCCCTCGAGCTGAGGGGGTTTCGAAGTGAGGCTTGGGCGAAGACCCCGAGTCGTCAAAGGCTGAAGATGCCTCCCACCGAAGTGAGCAAACGAGTGGTATGGCTATAGAGGCCGGTCTCGAGGCTCCTCGAGGTGAAGAGAACGCCCCAAGTGACCCACTTGGGGCAATTGAAATTGGAGACTCCCCGTCACTTCCTTCGTTTTCTGAGGGGATAATTCAGGAGGCTCGGTCCTTGAAGACCCCTTCCATAGAAGGACCCCACGTAGGGGAGGACCCTTTTCCGTGGTTACTTTACTAGGGTCAAAGACGCTACCGGCCTGAGTGACTTGGAGATATCAAGGAAGGATTCGTGCGGAGCATCGAGTCTCTTCAATGAGGCACAACAAAGTTTGAATCGGGTAAGCCTTAACTTCCCTCATTGATTCCACACTTGTGTTTTTTTCTCTTCCTGTCTAATTTCTATTCTTTTGTCTGTGTAGGCCTCGGTACTTCATCAGGAGGCTTTTTCCAAATCCCGAGCAGAGTTGAGCCAGTGCGAGACCGATCTTTAAGGGTTTACCGAGGAGAAGAATGTCCTTAAACTCCTCAGTGGGCAGAAAGAAGAAGAAATCAAGGACCTCCGAGCTAGCTAGCCGGGGCTCAGAAAGAACAAAGCGACTTGACCGAGCAGGTAATAAAAATCATAGAACCTCATGGCATTGGTTCGGGGGTGATGGCTAATAATTCTATCTCACAAGTCTAGCAGAAGCTCGAGATAATCAAGTAGCTTCGTGGAGAGGTTGATGTGGTGAAGACGGAGACCTTGTCATGGAAGCAAAACATGTACCGCCTTGCCTCAGAGAAGGAGGCTGCTCGAGCTTAGTTTTTCATCGGCTCAAAATTAGCTCCAGGGCATGAAAGAAAAAATCTTGGCACATGCTAAGAAAATTGAGGAGCTCAAGGCTCATTTGGTCACCGAACTTTCATTGGCTAAATCTGAAGTTGAGAAGGCCAAGGTTGATGCTGAGGCGATCATGGCTGTCAATCGATCTGATGTTGAAGCCGCTCAAGCCCAAGCGAAGGAAATTTCCAGTGCTGCCCAAACTCGAGCATATTGGGTTGCTGAGCTTGCCAAGTTCCAATCTCGGAGGGAAACCCTCAAGGAGATCCATGCTCAAGGCTTCGATCTCACTGATGAGATAAAAAGTGTCAAAGAGCTCAAAGTCGACGCTAAGGCACTCCTCTTCCAATGATGATGATGACACCGGGAGCGTGAGCGGGTAGAGAGCGAAGGGGACCCCGATGGAGAAGAATATGCCCTTGGAGAAAATTAGGAACTTTAGGAATTTTCTTTTTCGATCTTTTATGTAAGATCCTGATCGGACCTTTTAAATAACATTTCATATATATATAAAGATCTCTTTTATTTCCGACTCGTCTTTATTTCATTTATCCTTATGAAAATTTTCTTCATAGGTTCGAGGCTCGGGAAATTTGATCGAAGCTGAACTAGTATAGTTTTTATAATCGAGTGAGTACTTGCTCGAACTCGAAGTAGGGTGACCCTTAGGTTTTATTTGAGTGAGGATGATTTCTCGAACTCAAAATAGAAATGGCCCTTAGGCTTTTGTATTAGGCCGACATGGCCTTTGTAAAAATAATGGCTTTTTCCCCCATTTCGTCTTGAAAAGTTTATTGTTTTTTCTATTATATAGAAGAGAGAAGAGTAGGTCGACCAAGGGCATAATAGTCACTTCAAATATATTAGTGCATTGTTTGCTTGTATACTAGGCTCAAAAGTTTGGTTGTGGGTGGAAAGAGCAATACTAACTTGGCCATAAGCTATTAAGTTCTTTAGGTGGACCACACTTTCCATTCAACCATCATTATCTTCATTAAATGCATTACTTGATAGTTATTATTATTTTTTCAATAAGTGCTTTTAACTAGAAAATATTATCTTTTGGTAATTTTATAATTCAAATGTTCACCTTATTAAAAAGTTATTTCGTTTATTTTATTTATTAACTATTTCAGGTGAAGAAGATTTTATTAAAAAAACAAAAAAATTAGAGATAACTTATGTGGATTTATATTTAGATGTTCTTATATTATTATCAATTGATATCGTTTTATACGAAGTTCTCATTAAATTGCAATTTCAATTGAAATACTTTATAAAATAAGGAAAAAATATTTAAGAATAAAATATAGTTTCAAGTCCCCCTTTTTTATTATAGAATATTAAAATTTGTTCAAATTGTATAATAAGTATCACCTCTCTAAAATATGATTTGAGAATATCTGAAGTAAAATTAAGACAATTAATTTGTGGAATTTTTTTCTTTTAAAAATTATTATATATTAGGAAGTATGAGAAGTTTCGTCACAAGGATTATACTTCTCCCTCTATGATCGAAGTTAGTTGGGTACTTCCTCTATTTAATAAGAATTCAACATTATATAATTTTCAAAATACATAAATATACAATTAATTACTTTTAAAAAATCTCAACAAATAACTATTGTGATGAAAATTGTGTTATACCCTAAATAGTATCTCAATCATATCAAATGAAACGAGAAAAAACTATAATATTTTAATTTAAGGTCAATTTGATTAGTAGTTAGAGTAATCGAGAGATCAATTTATTTTTAATAATATGTCATTAAACTAGAACAAAATACAATTTTTTTTGTTAAAAATCCTTAATAATTAAAAATCACGATTATTATTTCAAAGAACCAAAAAAATACCTATTCATCAACTATTTAGGAATAGAATTAATATGTTTTATTGTTGAAATTTCGATTAGTATAAAAAGAAAAGGTAATACATTAACACAAATGAAAAGTACTAAAAGAAAAAAACTATATATCATTCAATTTAAACAACGAGAAAAATACATCACGACTTATTATCCAACTGTTTTTTAATCGTTTTTTTATAGTAATTAAGTTTAAGTTTGCTCGTGCAAAAGTTTTTTAAAATAAAAAAGTGTAGACCTTATATAATAATAATAATTTAAATTAATATCTAATCATTGTATAATAAAGTATCAAACTTCTACAAGTATTACAAAGTGTTTGGTATATTAATACGATTTCAGAAAAATTAAAAAGCACATAATGTAAAACATAAATAATAATACAGGTAATCGTGGTTCTATACGTTATTACACAAAAGCCTATTCTCTTTCTTCTTTCCCCCATAGGCGTATAAAGTGTATAATTAGCAATATACCAAGAAATATTAAAAGGAAGAAAATAAGAAAAAGAAAAAAAAAAGCAACAATTAGGCCCGTGCATCGCACGAGTACATCATCTAGTAATCATATAAAATTTGTTATGCCTTAGCATGAAATAAGGAATTTGTTCGAGAGTTCGAACAATTCTGTACCCATTAGCGGTTCCGAGGGTCGATATCATCGAAACCCTTTGTTTTGTAATGCCTTAGCATGAAATAAAGAATCTGTTCGAGAGTTCGAACAATTTCGTACCCCATTAGGGTTTTTGAGGGTCGATACTATCGGAACCCTTTGTAATTTTCCGAGGGTAGCATTTATTCGAAGGCCATTTTTATTACGTAATTCAGACGTCTCCCAACCGTGCTACTTTGGCCGTAGCCTTTTTAGTTTGGGACTTGCCTCTTGGGCTTGTTTTTCCGTTACACTCCGAACTTGTTTGAAGTATCAGTCCCCGGGTAGGGTGGCTCTAGCCTGTAAAATTCGATAATTGCCTTTAAAGGTCTTACGATCTCGAGGTTTTAATAGTTTGACCACATCTATTTTTTGGACGACAATCCTTGAGTGTGGTGTTAGTTGTTCGAACTTCAGTTGTGATCGGCCCTTATGCCTGTTTACACAATAGATCAAGAGCATGAAATTGTAAAGTAAGATTTTTCTAAGGCATGAAATAGTTGGCAAGGAAAAATACTTCTTTTAATAGATGATTATACATGCGTACATGTTTGATGTTAGGGCTCGAGTAACTACATGGGCACGGCTCATTCGATCGTTTGGCCCTTACAAAATTTACCTATTGAGACCCTGTTGACACGAAGTACTTTCCTTGCAACAAAATTGACATTCGAGGGTGATGCCCCCCAGTATTTGAGGTTGATTGTAAAGAAGCCTCAGATACTGTTGAATTGCTCTAAGTTAGCACGAACAATAGTTGCCTCCTTAAAAACCTCATCGGAAAAACCCATTTGGGACAAAAATTGGTCTAAGGGAAAAAGAGTGCAATGTGTACTTTAATACCTATGGAGTTTGTGTTGAAGAATCCATCGACGTCTTCGATCGAGCACCTACAATCGGTTAATTTAAAATACAAATGAAAATGGAGAAGGTCGTACCTCAACAGTAGTATCATTTGAGGAGTGAAACGTTCTAATTATTTGGTAATTGTTCACCGTGCATCGTGCCAAGTTTCACAAGGGTGTTTTATGTCACTCGAATTCTGCCCGAGTTCACCCTTGTGCAGCAGTCAAGCCCAACTTTGACTTCAGCCTTTCCAACACTTAGAACAATTTTAGGAACATTTGGACTTAGAATAATTTAGGCAGCAAACAAAAACAGTAAAGACACACACAGTTTACATGAATTTCTTCCCAACTCATATTAATTTGTGAATACAAGAACACAATAAGCCAACCCTATGGCCAAGAACAAAGAACACCCTAGTTCCCTGCCCCGAAATTGATTTCCTACCCTTAGGAATAACACTTAGACGAAATTTGGCTAATAATACCTCAAGACTATGTATTCTGCCCATTTGGAACAACTTATGCACATATTTATAGTGCTGCTGCCCAATTACACTTGGCAGGTAGTTAAACAATCAGTAGACAAGCCCCAACTGATGGGCAAACATGCTAAAAACGTGTAGCACTAAGTCACAAAGTTAGCCATGATCTAAAAACGTGCCCATGATCAGCCATGCTTGAAACGAGGCAGTTTTAACCGCTCAATTGCCCTGTCATGTGCATTGCATACTTGTTTTGGCTAGCTTTCTGCACGCCCAAGGCTGGCATTGCGCCCAACCTTTCCCTTTGACACTGCTCCACCCCAATTCCATGATCATAGATCGCCGCCTATTGCTTTAGTCGTCCATGCCCATAGCCAAGACTGTCCACCTATGCCAAGTCGCCTCGACTTGATGATCTGCCCATATTATTGTCATTGCTTGCCTTGCCTTGTTTTGCCATGTATTTGCCTTCGCTTTGACTTTCCTTTGCTTGTTATTGTTATGACAACCCGCACATCCATGTGCCATGCGATGCCTCCGTTCAAGGTGCATTTGTCAACCTCGTAAAGTCTGTCATGCCGAGCTGCCCATCATTATGGTGCCCCATTTTTCAGGTTGTGTGCCAAGGCCATCATGAAAATCCTTGTCACAAACCACACCTGTCGATTTGATGACCCAAAGGGTCATTTTATGAATTAAGACCCAATTCTAGGATTATTAGCCATAAAAAGACTAATTTTAATCACCTCAATTTGCATGCGCAATCCGGGCGTAAATCCGGAAAGCTTTTATGTGAAAATATGAGTAATAGTAAATTCTAGAGTTAAAATTTGGATTTAGTTGACTTTGGTCAACATTTTTGATAAACAGACTCGGATCTGTGTTCCGATGATCCCTGGAGGTCCGCAGTGAAATATGGGACTTGGGCGTATGCACGGAATTGAATTTCGAGGTCCCAAGCCCTAGAAAATAATTTTTGAAGAAAATTGTTCAGCTGGTTAATTCAAGAAATAAAGAAATGAAATAATATGTGAAATATATGATATCGAGCCCGTATTTTAGTTCCAAAGCCCGGAACAAGTTCGTTATGTTATGTAAGTCCTATATGTGAAGTTTCATGTGAATCGGAGTTGATTTGATGTAATTCAGACGTCTGATTGAAAAGTTAGGCATTTGAGTGTTATTGAGGAAATCTTGAGTTTTGAGGCTAAATCTAAAGATTTTGATGTTATTTTGATGATTTGATTGTACGAACAAGTCCGTATGATGTTTTTAGACTTGTGTGCATGTTTGGTTTGGAACCACGAAGGCTCAGAAGAGTTTCGGCTAGGCTATGGACTGTCAAGACTTAGAAAAATACCCCGCCAGCTGAACATCTGGTGTGCAGGACTCAAATCTCGCAAATGCGAGGCCGGGCTTCGCAAATGCGAAGCCAATGGCCAGCCTCAGATCTCGCAAATGCAAGGTCCTGGGGTAGCAAATGCGAAGGGACCTACTCGCAAATGCGAGGTTCTGTTCGCATTTGCGATATCTCTCCGGAAAGCCCAGGGTTCGCTAATGCAAACCCCAATTCGCAAATGCGAGACCCGCAACCTGTTATATTAGCTTTTTGATAGGATTTTCACATCTTTTCAAATTTTCTAAAATCCTAAAACTCCGTAGGCGATTTTCCAAAGACCCAAACTTCTCCAAACCATTGGTAAGTGATCTCTAACTAATTTCTTTCAATTCCTAACAACTTTTAACAAGATTACAACCAAAAAATCTAGAGTTTTCATGGTAAAAATTTGGTTTTTGGGTAGGATTTAGAAATTTCAAATTTTGGGGAATTGGACCTCGAATTGAGGTCGGATTCCAATACCAATTGTAGATCCGGGGTCGGAGGAGATTGGGTAAACGTGTTTTGGCCCGAACCTCGAGTTTAGACCAAGCGGGTCCGGGGTCGATTTTTGAATTTAAATAGGTAAACATAGGAAACATCATTGTTTTCAATAAAAATGATTCCTTTAGGCTATGATTGATAACATTGAACAAATTGTGATTAGATTCGAGTGGATTAGAAGCAAATTCCAATGGAAAGGCAGTGCTAGAGCAATGAAGTGCTTGTTAGAACGAGGTAAGTGCTTGGTTTAACCTTGACTTGAGGCAATATGAATCCCCAACTTGATTGTTATGTGAATTTTCTTGTGTGTAGTGTATAGGTGAGGTGACGGGTACCTATGCACTACTAAATGGTTGTTTAACATGATCCCTTTTCTGTTTCCCATTTATTTGCTTCCTGGCTTAACTGTTTTGAGATCATTGAGGTTTACATGGTTGCTTGATTTTATTAGATTATTGCCAAGTATTGTTGCAAGTGTGTTAAAAGTGTTGGTTGTTCATTTGATTTGGTTGTGTTACTTAAAGGTTGAGCTGGATGACAACGTTACGATATTTACATATATTCTGGGTGGTTTCTGTATGAAACAATATTGGATACGGCTTATGAGCTACACTATTTTCTGTTTACAATCTTTAGATAAAAGTGTTGTGAAAGGCTTGGCCTGAATTGTGAAAGTTTTTTTATAAATAAATAAATGGATATGATATGTCTGGTGAGAGCGGGTTGCACGCTGCAACAATGATAGTGACAAGGGTGGACAGGTGGGATTGGGTTGCACGCCGCAAAAAGATAGTGATAAGGGTGGACAAATTGATAGTGACAAGGGTGGACAGGTGGGATCGGGTTGCACGCCGCAACAATGATAGTGACCAGGGTGGACACTTATGTTTTACTGGATTTCAAAAATATTTTTACTGGTTTTTGGAACTTACAGATTTGAAAACTTACTGTTTTACTCTATTATTTTTTGTATTTCGTACTTCTATTTTGAAAGTCAAAACTTTGGAAGTGTTGGAAATTTATGTGAGATTTTGGTTACAGCTGAGCCCTGGAATAGGCTACTGAGTTATTTTACTTATTGTTGCAGTTTATCTTTCTTGTTTGTGTAGAATTGTTTTCTTGATTTATTATATATATATTGTTACAGGTTAAGTTATAATTGCCCCACCTTAGCCTCGTCACTACTTCGTCGAGGTTAGGCTCGACACTTACTTAGTACATGGGGTGTGTTGTACTGATACTACACCCGACACTCTTTTGTGCAGGCCTAGTTACCGGCCATCGTTAGAGATTTTTAGTAGCGATGATCCATCATTCGGAAACACAAGGCATATCTGCCGGCGTTCGCAGATCCCTGGAGTTTTCTCTTAGTTCATAGAGACTGATTTATTTTTCTCAAAACAGATATATTATTTTCTTTCAGCCCATTATTTGTAGTATTCTTAGAAGTTCGTGAATTGTGACACCAGACCCTGGGGTAGTCTTATAGTTATATGATTAGTTTGTGGCTCGGGTTAATTATTAGTTCATTATTTTATTTATGAAGTTATTTGCTGGAAATCGGTAGATCTAATTTACTTTAAATTTGTTTTATTGTGTTGAAGTACATAATCAAAGGAAAATAGCTAATCGAACTCTAACGTTGGCTTGCCTAGCATGTGCGGTGTTAGGCGCCATCACGATCCCTAGGGTGGGAAATTTGGGTCGTGACAAGTTGGTATCAGAGCACTAGGTTGCCTAGGTCTCACAATTCACAAACAAGCTTAATAGAGTCTGAAGGATCGGTACAGAGACGTCTGTACTTATCTCTCAGAGGCTATGAATTTAGGAACAATTTCACTTCTATTCTACTCTATCGTGCGAATTTATTCTATAATTGATGATTGAACTCTTCTATTCTTTTCCTCTCACAAATCTCGACAACACGCAAAACATCTACAACCGGACAAGAAATGGAGCCACAATGATAGCTACGATTAGAGGTAGAGGCAGAGGCAAAAGCTCAGTCTAGAGCTCGAACATCAGCACCTATTGTAAAGCCTCAAATGGATCTAGACACGGAGGTTCTAGCTCAGTCGGTACATGTTGGACTAGTTCAGATTCCAGAAGGATTTATAGCTACTCCAGTGTTGCAGGATGCACTAGTCCGTTTATTGAGGTTGGAAAAGTTTACCAAACTAATTCCACTCCATCTCAGTGCTACATCTTTTGAGGACCCACATGATTTTCTTGTCCGCTACTATGAGGTATTTCAAAACATGGGAATAAGTTGAAAGCAACGGGATTGATCTATATGAGGTGTGAAGTTTAACATTGTGGATTAGCAGACATTGTGACCTATGACTTCATGCCAAGTGGGGAAGTCCACTGTCAAGGAATAGATTGCGGGGTCATGTGTTATATCGGTTTTGGCTTGGGATGTATAAGGCCTGAGAATTTGCAAGAAATAAAGCTGGGACTTGTGGTATATATGCCTCCTTAATAACCCTATACCTTAGTACCAAAGGAGTCATATAACCAACTTTAAATCTACAGAAGGTCTACTCAGTGTGGAAGTCACAGTTGCTGATTTTGGGGTGCTCCAGAGGTAGTACAGTGGGTGACAAGCTTCTAGACTATATGGTTCGTGTCAAGAATTATTTGTATACAGCTCTAATTTTGGGATCATTGTGCATCAATAGGGATAAGAGTTACCCCAAGGAATAATGAAGAGTATATGAATAAATGGGGTAGCTCAGCAATGTTGAGTCAACATAGTAAAAGAAAATATTGGCCGCCCGTTTTTTTGGCAACCCTACGAAGAGGACGACCGGCCATTGCAACATCAACTACTTGACTCAGTTCTCATAAATGCTTTTGAAAGAGTTTGTTTCTCAGACTCTCCATAATGCGTGGCGCATAGGGATTGAACGGTTGCGTCAGGTCACTATGACGGTGTAATAATAGACCATCAAGTTTGATAAGTTAGCCCGTCATACTCCTACTTCGGTTCATATAGCCAGAGAGCAAGTCCACAAACTCATTAAGGGACTCAATTATGATCGTAGAATTTTGTACGACTCACGACAGGTTGATACTTTATTTTGGCTAGTGGTAGAAATTTTCCTAGACTTGGGAGGGTCATATTTCATCAGAGCACTCAGGCTACGTGCCCCATTGCAGTTCCAACTCAACTTACGTGTCCATCTAGGGGAAAGGAGTTGGGATGTCGAAGGTGGAGGTCAGACTCCTACAGGTGGAGACCTAGCATGTTGATATATTTTCTATGATATGGCTGAGGTCGTTACAATCAAATGTTGTCATTACAATTACAATTTCTAGTTATTCTGAAGTGACAATTTTCTTAACTTGATTCGGTTATGAGTATCTAAGAAAGTCCTCCTAATATGCTCCACTCATGGGTGAGCTTCGTTCTTTTAAATATTTTCCATTAAACAAAATTACAACACGTTTAATATGATTTGATATGTTTAAATCGGGCTACGAGCCGCGGTGTAAGTTATGTAAGGGCGATATCCTAGTGATGAAAAATCTTGTATTTAAATTCTTCTTTGTGAAATTAACATTTGTACTATAGTACTAGTAGGGAGTTATTCCTGTTAGGTTTATTCGAAAATTTTTGTATATAAAAAAAATTATTTGTGCATAAGTTTCCAAATTCGTGCTATAATTATTGAGCTTTAACCTACAAGGTAGGTGCCTGCCCATGTGGCATTAAATGAGACACGTTAATTCGGGTATACAACTATGAGTTCTTCATGTGTCACATCTCGTAATAAGTATTGTGAAGGCTTGAAAGGAGATTATTGTTAACGTGAAGTTATTTGATGATAATGGACTATGAACAACTATTCAAATCATGTTGAACCAAAAGGGTATTCCATTCAAATAGTCGGACGAGTGTGGGTTGAACTTTCAGAAGCTCAAGATTTCTTTGACTACGACGCCAGTGTTGGTGTCGCCCACAAGTTTAGGATTGTGCACGGTGTATTGTGGTGCATCTCGTAATTGATTAGGTGCAGTATTAATGCATGATGGAAAGGTGATTGCTATGCGTCTCGACAGTTGAAGGTTCATAAGAAGAATTATCATGTCCATGACTTAGTGTTGGCAGTCATTGTTCACGCATTGAAAATATGGGGGCACTATCCCTATGGCGTGCCGTGTGAGGTTTTCACTGACTATCGTAGTCTCCAGTACCTGTTCAAGCAAAAGGACCTAAATTTGAGGCAGCGGAGATGGTTGCAGTTATTGAAGGATTATGATGTCACTATATTATATCATCCCGGTAAGGCCAATGTGGTGGCCGATGCCTTGAGTAGGAAGTCAGTGAGTATGGGCAGCCTTGCATTTATTCCGGTTGGGGAGAGACTGTTGGCCTTAGATATTCAGACTTTAGATAATCAGTTTGTGTGGTTGAATATTTCACCCGACAGTGTTTTGGCTTGTACCGTCGCTCAATCTTCTTTAATAGAGCGTATTCGAGAGCAGCAAGATGATGACCCACATTTGATAGTTCTTAGAGACACAGTCTGGCACGATGGTGCCAAGAAGGTTACAGTTGAAGATGACGGTGTTTTGAGGATGCAGAGTTGTATATGTGTTCCTAATGTTGATGGCCTTTGTGAGTTGATCCTTGAGGAGGCTCACATTTCTAAGTATTTGGTATACCCAGGTGCAACCAAAATGTACCAGGACTTGAGGCAGCATTATTGGTGGAGAAGGATGTGAAAGGACATTGTTGTGTATGTGGCTCGTCGCTTAAATTGTCAGCACGTAAAATATGAGCATCAGAGACCCGGTGGTTTGCTTCAGCAGATCGAAATTCCTGAGTGGAAGTTGGAGCGTATCACTATGGACTTCGTCGTTGGACTCCCACGGACTCAGAGGATATTTGACGCAGTTATGGTTATTGTGGATAAGCTGACTAAATCAACACATTTTATTTTTGTGGCGAGTACTTATACTTCGGGACAATTGACTGAGTTATACATTCGGGAGATCGTTCGCCTTCACGGTGTGCCCGTGTCTATCATTTCAGATCGAGGTACTTAATTTACTTAGCACTTTTGGAGGACAGTTCAGCATGGGTTGGATACCCGAGTTGAGTTGAGTACAACATTTCATCCGCAGACGGACGGGCAGTCCGAGCGTACTATTCATATTTTAGAGGATATGCTCCACGCTTGTGTTATTGACTTTAGAGGTTCATGGGATTATTTCTTGCCGTTAGCGGAGTTTGCTTATAATAATAGCTATCGGTCGAGCATTCAGATGGCTCCTTATGAGGCATTATATGGTAGACGGTGCAGATCGCCAGTTGGATGGTTTGAGCCGGGAGAGGCTTGGTTACTGGGCAAAAAATTAGTTCAGGAAGCCTAAGATAAGGTCAAGATTATTCACGAAACACTTCGTGCAGCTCAGTCTAGGCAAAAGAGTTATGCCGATCGTAAGGTTCGTGATGTGGCATTCATGGTTGGAGAGAGAGTATTGCTTCGTGTATCGCCCATGAAGGGTGTTATGAGATTTGGGAAAAAGGGTAAGTTGAGCCCTAGGTATATGGAGCCTTTTGAGATTCTTGATAGAGTGGGGGAGGTAGCTTATAGACTTGCGTTACCTCCAGGGTTATCCTCAGCTCATCTGGTATTCCATGTGTCTATTCTCTGGAAATATCATGGTGACCCCTCCCACATGTTAGATTTCAGCTCTGTCCAATTGGACAAGGATTTGACTTATGAGGAGGAGCCGGTAGCCATTTTAGACCGGCAAGTTTGTCATGAGGTCAAAGAATTACCCTTAAATTCGAGTGCAATGGAAATGTTGGCCCGTCGAGGCGGCTACTTGGGAGTCCGAGTTGGACATGCAGAGTAAATATCCACACTTGTTCGCAAATTCAGGTAATTTTCTATGTCCGTTCGAGGATGAACGTTTGTTTTAGAGGTGGAGATTGTGATGACCCAAAGGGTCATTTTATGAATTAAGACCCAATTCTAGGCTTATTAGCCATAAAAGAATAATTTTAATCACCTTGATTTGCGTGAGTAGTACGGGCGTGAAACCGGAAAGCTTTTATGTAAAAATATGAGAAATAGTAAATTCTAGAGTTAAAATTTGAATTTAGTTGACTTTGGTCAATATTTTTGGCAAACAGACTTGGATATTTGTTCTGACGATCCCAGGAGGTCCGCAGTAAAATATGGGATATGGGTGTATGCACGGAATTGAATTCCGAGGTCTCAAGCCTTGAAAAACAATTTTTGAAGAAACTTGTTCTGTTGGTTAATTCAAAAATAAATAAATGAAATAATATGTGAAATATATGATATCGTGCCCGTATTTTAGTTCCGGAGCCCGGAACAAGTTCGTTATGTTATGTAAGTCCTATCTGTGAAGTTTCATAAGAATTGAAATTGATTTTATGTAATTCAGACATCCGGTTGAAAAGTTAGGAATTTAAGTGTTCTTGAGGAAGTCTTGAGTTTAGAGGCTAAATCTGTAGATTTTGATGTTATTTTGATGATTTGATTCCACGAACAAGTCCGTATGATATTTTTAGACTTGTGTGCATGTTTGGTTTGGAGAAACGAAGGCTCGGGTGAGTATCGGCTAGGTTACGAAGTGTCTAGACTTAGAAAAATACCCCAACAGCTGAACATCTGGTGTGCAGGCCTCAGATCTCGCAAATGCGAGGTCGGGCTTCGCAAATGCGAAGCCAATGGCCAGCCTCAGATCTCGCAAATGCGAGGTCCTGGGGTCGCAAATGCGAAGGGCCCTGTTCGCAAATGCGAGGTCCTATTCTCATTTGTGATATACTTCGGAAAGCCCAGGGTTCGCAAATGCGAACCCCAGTTCGCAAATGCGAGACCCGCAGCTTGTTATATCAGCCTTTTGACGGGATTTTCACTTCTTTTTCAATTTTCTAAAATCCTAAACCTCCATAGGCGATTTTCCAAAGACCCAAACTTCTCCAAACCATTAGTAAGTGATCTCTAACTAATTTCTTTCAATTCCTAACAATATTTAACATGATTACAACCAAAGAATCTAGAGTTTTCATGGTAAAAATTTGGTTTTTGGTTAGAACTTAGAAATTTCAAATTTTGGGGAATTGGGCCTCGAATTAAGGTCGGATTCCAATACCAATTGTATATCCGGGCTCGGGGGAGATTGGGTAAACGGGTTTTTGTCTGAACCTCGAGTTCAGACCAAGCGGGTCCGGGGTCGATTTTTGAATTTGAATAGGAAAACTTAGGAAAAACTATTGTTTTTCAATAAAGATGATTACTTTAGGCTATGATTGATAACATTGAACAAATTGTGATTTGATTCGAGCGGATTAGAAGCAATTCTAAAGGAAAGGCAGTGCTAGAGCAATGAAATGCTTGTTAGATCGAGGTAAGTGCTTGGTTTAACCTTGACTTTAGGAAATAGAAATCCCCAACTTGATTGTTATGTGAATTTGCTTGTGTGTAGTGTATAGGTGAGGTGACGAGTACCTATGCTCTACTAAATAGTTGTTTAACATGATCCCTTTTCCGTTTCCCATTTATTCTCTTCCTGGCTTAACTGGTTTGTGATCATTGAGGTTTACATGGCTGTTTGATTTCATTAGATTATTTCCAAGTATTGTTGCAAGTGTGTTAAAAGTGTTGGTTGTTCCTTTGATTTGGTTATGTTACTTAAAGGTTGAGTTGGATGACAACATTATGATATTTATATATATTCTGGTTGGTTTCATTATGAAACAATATTGGATACGGCTAATGAGCTATACTATTTTCAGTTTACAATCTTTGAGATAAAAGTGTTGTGAAAGGCTTGGCCTGAATTGTGAAAGTTTTTTTATAAATAAATAAATGGATATGATATGTCTGGTAGGAGCGGGTAGCATGCCACAATAATGATAGTGACAAGGATGGGCAGGTAGGATCGGGTTGCACGCCGCAACATGATAGTGACAAGGGTGAACAAATTGATAGTCACAATGGTTGACAGGTGGGATCGGGTTGCATGCCGCAACAATGATAGTGACAAGGGTGGACACTTATGTTTTACTAGATTTCAAAAATGTTTTTACTGGTTTTTGAAACTTTAGGATTTGGAACTTACATATTTGAAAACTTACTATTTTACTCTATTATTTTTCGTATTTCGTACTTCTATTTTGAAAGTCAAAACTTTGGAAGTGTTGGAAATTTATGTGAGATTTTGGTTACAGCTGAGGCCTGGAATAGGCGACTGAGTTATTTTACTTATTGTTGCAGTTTATCTTTCTTGTTTTTGTAGAATTGATTTCTTGCTTTATTATATATATTGTTACAATTTAAGTTATAATTTCCCCGCTTTAGCCTCGTCACTACTTCGTCGAGGTTAGGCTCGGCACTTACTCAGTACATGGGATCGGTTGTACTGATACTACACTCTGCACTCTTTTGTGCAGATCCAGGTACCGACCAGCGTTAGAGATTTTTAGTAGCGGTCATCCATCATTCGAAGACACGAGATATATCTGCCTGGCATCCGCAGATCCTTGGAGTCTTCTCTTAGTTCATAGAGACCGTTTTATTTTTCTCAAAACATATATATTATTTTCTTTCAGCCCATTATTTTTAGTATTCTTAGAAGTTCGTGAATGGTGACACCAGACCCTGGGGTAGTCTTATAGTTATATGATTAGTTCGTGGCTCTGGTTAATTATTTAATTTATGAAATTATTCGCTGGAAATCGTTAGATCTAATTTACTTTAATTTTTTTTTATTGTGTTGAAGTACATAATCAAATGAAAATAGCTAATCGAACTCTAACATTGTCTTGCCTAGCAAGTGCGGTTTTAGGTGTCATCATGATCCCTAGGGTTGGGAATTTGGGTCGTGACAGCCGAGGACCTTTGTCAAGGGGCTAACAAACCACCCCCACCCGAAGAATTCGTCGTCCTCGACGAAGCAGTCTCCGCATTATTCAGCACCACCATTGACCCTAAATATGCTGTCTCCTACTCATGTTCTTCCTCGTTCGGCTCTTCCTCACCTTTGTTTCTGCAAACAACGTTGTAAGTCGCTCAAGTTTTGGGCAGTCCCTCGCCATGTGTGGTCCTTTTCAAATAAAGCATCCATCAAACTTTTTGCTTTGTCCCTTGTTTGTCGAAGGTCCAACACATTGCTTTTCTCCTCCATTGCCATTGCCCTCAATAGGATTGCCTTTTTCATTTCCGTTTTTCCTCCCCTCTTTTGCCTTGTCTTTGTTCCTATTTTTGGACTTTGAAGTAGTAGAAAAATCAGAACCATCTTGTCCCAATCGGAAATCACCCAATGCATCCGCAGCAGCGATGGCACTAGGAAGGTCTTTCACATTCTGCCTTCGGAGTTCCATCTGCGCCCACGTCTGCAGCCCGTAAAGGATGTTGTGGAGTTTGTCTTCCTCAGACATGTTGCTTATATCCAGCATCAAAGAACTGAAATCTTTGACATATTCCCTAACCGTTCTAGTTTGTTTCAACTTATTTTAACGATCTCTAGCAATCCAACCCGCATTGCTAGGAAAGAATTGATCCTTCAACTCTTTCTTTAGCCCTTCCTAAGAGTCAATTTGCTTCCTACCAGAACTTACATCATCTACCACACGCATCCGCCACCAAAGATTTGCATCTTCCACCAAGTACATAGTCATAATGGTGAACTTTTCTTCATCTCGCACATGGTCAGCATTGAAGTACTGCTCCATATCCCACAGGAAATTTTCAAGTTTTTAGCACTCCTTGCGCCATTGAACTCTTTAGGCTCAGGAATTTTGACCTTGGTACAATCTGCCCTGTTCTGTCCATTGTCATTGCCAACAACACGTTGCAACAACATCTTTTTTTCCTTCAAATTTGAGCACTCTTGGCTCAGCCTTCTCAACTCTGCCTCAAGATAGGCGAGACGAGTAACAATAGTTAGAAATTGATCCTCATCAACAGTTCCGACGAGTGCCTCTAATGCAGCAACTTTTTCCCTCAGTTCTACGTTGCCACCAGCCATGTTTTCAAACACCAACACGAAATATTCTACCAGTCATCTTGCCATTGCCACGAACCTTGCTCTGTTGTGATACCAGTTGTCACATAGGTTTTTTATGTAACTCGAACTCTACCCAAGGTTCACCCTTGTGCGGTAGTCAAGCCCATCCTTGACTTCAGCCTTTCCAACACTTAGAACAAATTTAGGAATGTTTGGATTGAGAATAATTTAGGCAACAAACAAAATAAGTAAATGTACACACACTTTACAGGAATTTCTTCCCAACTCGTATTAATTTGTGAATACAAGAACACAATAAGCCAATGCTATGGCCAAGAACAAAGAACACCCTTGTTCCCTGCCCCGAAATTGATTTCCTACCTTTAGGAATAACACTTAGACGAAATATGGCTAACAATGACTCAAGTCTAAGTATTCTGCCCATTTGGGACACCTTATGCACATATTTATAGTGTTGCTGCCCAATTACACTTGGCAAGAAGTAAAACAATCAGTTGCGAAGCCCCAACTGATGGGAAAACATGCTAAAACGTGTAGCACTAAGTCACAAAGTCATCCACGATCTAAAAACATGCCCATGATCAGCCTTGCTTGAAATGGGGTAGTTTTAACCGCTCAACTGCCCTGTCATGTGCACTGCATGCTTGTTTTGGCCAGCTTTCTGCACGCACAAGGATGGCATTGTGCCCAGCCTTTCCCTTTGACACTGCTCCGCCCCAATGGCATTATCTCGCCGCATATTTCCTTAGTCACCCACGCCCATAGCCATGACTGACCGCCTATGCCAAGTCGCTCGACTTGATGAAATCTGCCCACATTGTTGTCATTGCTTGCCTTGGCTTTTTTTCCATGTATTTTCCCCCACTTTGACTTGGATTTGCTTTTTCTTTGTTCTTGCTACCCGCATGTCCATGTTCCATGCGACTTGCCTCCGTTCATGGTGTGTTTGTCAACCCTACATAGTGCGTTATGTCGAGCTGCCCGTCATGATGTTAGCCCATTTTTCAGGTTGTGTGCCAAGGCCATCATGAAAATCCTTGTCAAAACCCACACCTGTCAAGGACCTTTGTCAAGAGGCTAACAAACCACCCCCACCCGAAGAATTCATCGTCATCGACGAAGCAGTCTCCGCATTTTTCAGCACCACCATAGGCCCTAAATATGCTATCTCCTGCTCATGTTCTTCCTCGTTTGACTCTTCTTCACCTTTTTCTTCAGCAAAAAACGTTGTAAGTCGCTCAAGTTTTGGACAATCTCTCCCCATGTGTGGTCCTTCGCAAATAAAACAGCCATCAAACTTGATGTTTTGTCCCTTGTTTGTCGAAGGTCCAGCACATTGCTTTTACCTTCCATTTCAATTGCCCACAACAACATTACCCTTGTCATTTCCGTTTTTTCTCCACTCTTTTGCCTTGTCCTTGTTCCCGTTTTTGGACTTTGAAGTAGTAGAAAAATCAGAACCACCTTGTCTTAACCGGAAATCACCCAATTCATCCGCAACAGTGATGGCACTAGGAAGGTCTTTCACATTCTGCCTTCGGAGTTCCATCTGCGCCCACGTCTGCAGCCTGTAAAGGAAGTTGTGCAACTTGTCTTCCTCAGACATGTTGACATATTCCCTGACCGTTCTTCTAGTTTTTATTCAACTTATTTAAACAATCTCTAGCAATCCAACCCCCATTCCTAGGAATGAATTGATCCTTAAACTCTTCCTTCAGCCCTTCCCAAGAGTCAATTTTCTTCCTACCAGCACTTACATAATCTACCACACGTGTCCGCGACCAAAGCTTTGCATCGTCCACCAAGTACATAGTCGTAATAGTGACCTTATCTTCATCTCGCACATGGGCAGCATTGAAGTACTGCTCCATATCCCACAGGAAGGTTTTGAGTTTTTAGCACTCCTTGCGCCATTGAACTCTTTAGACTCAGGAATTTTGACCTTGGTACAATCTGCCCTGCGCTAGCCATTGTCATTGCCAACAACACGTCGCAGCAACATATTTTTCGCCTTCAAATCTGAGCACTCTTGGCTCAGCCTGCTCATCTCTGCCTCAAGATAGGCGAGACGAGTAACAATAGTTAGAAATTGATCCCAATCAACAGTTCCGATGAGTGCCTCCAATGCATCAAGTTTTTCCTCAGTTCTACGTTGCCATAAGCCATGTTGCCACAAGCCATGTTTTCCCTCAGTTCGCTCTGTGTTTTATGTCACTCGAATTCGGCTCGAGGTTTACCCTTGTGCGGCAGTCAAGCCAAGCCTTGACTTCAGCCTTTCCAACACTTAGAACAATTTTAGGAATTTTTGGATTTAGAATAATTTAGGCGCCAAACAAAATAAGTAAAGGCACACACAATTTACACGTATTTCTTCCCAACACATATTAATTTGTGAATACAAGAACAGAATAAGACAACCCTATGGCCAAGAACAAAGAACACCCTAGTTCCCTGCCCCGGAATTGATTCCTACCCTTAGGAATAAAACTTAGACGAAATTTGGCTAACAATGGCTCAAGACTAAGTATTCTGCTCATTTGGAACAGCTTATGCACATATTTATAGTGCTGCTGCCCAATTACACTTGGCGGGAAGTTAAAAAATTAGTTGACAAGCCCCAACTGATGGTCAAACATACTAAAAACATGTAGCACAAAGTCACAAAGTCAGCCATGATCTAAAACCTTGCCCATGATCAGCCATGCTTGAAATGGGGCTGTTGTAACCGCTCAACTGCCCTGTCATGTGCACTGCATGCTTGTTTTGGCTAGCTTTCTGCATGCCCAAGGCTGGCATTGCGTCCAGATTTTCCCTTTGACACTACACCGCTCCAATGCCATTATCATAGCTCACCGCATATTTCCTTAGTTGCCCACGCCCATAGCCAAGACTGTCCTCCTATGCCAAGTCGCCTCAACTTGATGAAATGTGCCCACATTGTTGTCATTGCTTGCCTTGCCTTGTTTTTCCATGTCTTTGCCACTGCTTTGACTTGTCTTTGCTTGTCATTTTTCTACCAACTCGCACGTCCATGTGACATGCGCCTTGCATCCGTTCAAGGTGCGTTTGTCAACCCTGCATAGCCCGTCATGCCGAGCTGCCCGTCATGATGTTGCCTTATTTTCATGTTGTGTGCCAAGGACATCATGAAAATCCTTGTCACAACCCACACCTACCGAGGACCTTTGTCAAGGGGCTAACAAACCACCCTCACCCGAAGAATTCGTCTT
Organism: Nicotiana undulata; assembly: GCA_005239495.1. Taxonomy (NCBI): domain Eukaryota; kingdom Viridiplantae; phylum Streptophyta; class Magnoliopsida; order Solanales; family Solanaceae; genus Nicotiana; species Nicotiana undulata. The sequence continues at coordinate 26,698 of ML282642.1, read as the reverse complement.
CCTCGACGAAGCAGTCTCCGCATTTTTCAGCACTACCATAGGCCCTAAATATGCTGTCTCCTGCTCATGTTCTTCCACGTTCGGCTTTTCTTCACCTTTTTCTTTAGAAAAGAACATTGTAAGCCGCTCAAGTGTTGGACAGTCCCTCACCATGTGTGGTCCTTTGCAAATAAAACAACCATCAAACTTGTTGTTTTGTCCCTTGTTTGTTGAAGGTCCAGCACATTGCTTTTCCCTTCCATTGCCATTGCCCTCAACAACATTGCCCTTATCATTTCCGTTTTTCCTCCACTCTTTTGCCTTGTCCTTGTTCCCCGTTTTGGACTTTGAAGTAGTATAAAAATCTGAACCATCTTGTCCCAACCGAAAATCACCCAATTCATTCGCAGTAGTGATGACACTAGAAATGTCTTTCACATTCTGCCTTCGGAGTTCTATCTGCTCCCACGTCTGCAGCCCGTAAAAGATGTTGTGCAGCTTGTCTTCCTCAGACATGTTGCTTATATGCAGCATCAAAGACCTGAAATCATTAACATATTCCCGGACCTTTCCAATTTGTTTCAACTTCTTTAAACGATCTCTAGAAATCCATCCCGCATTGCTAGGAAAGAATTGATCCTTCAACTCTTTCTTCCGCCCTTCACAATAGTCAATTTTCTTCCTACATGCAGTTAGATCATCTGCCACATGCGTCCACCACCAAAGCTTTGCATCGTCCACCAAGTACATAGTCATAGTGGTGACCTTATCTTCATCTCGCACATGGGAAACATTGAAGTACAACCCCATATCCCACAAGAAATTTTTGGGTTTTTAACACTCCTTGTGCCATTGAACTCTTTAAGCTCAGGAAGTTTGACCATGGTACAATCTGCCCCACGCTTGCCATTGTCATTGCCAACAGCACGTCGCAACAACACATTTTCTGCCTTCAAATATGAGCACTCTTAGCTCAGCATGTTCAACTCTGCCTCAAGATAAGAGTGACGAGTAACAATAGTTAGAAATTGATCCCCATCAACAGTTCCGACTAGTGCCTCCAATGCAGCAACGTTTTCCCTCAGTTTTGCGTTGGCACCAGCCATGTTTTCAAACAGCAACACGAAATCTACTACCGGTCATTTTGCCACTGCCACGAACCTTGCTCCGCTCTGATACTAGTTGTCACAGGGTATTTTATGTCACTCGAATTCTGCACGAGGTTCACCCTTGTGCGGAAGTCAAACCCAGCTTTGACTTCGGCCTTTCCAACACTTAGAACAATTCTAGGAATGTTTGGATTTAGAATAATTTAGGCAGCAAACAAAATAAGTAAAGGCACATACAATTTACAGGAATATCTTCCCAACTCATATTAATTTGTTAATACAAGAACAGAATAAGCCAACCCTATGGCCAAGAACAAAGAACACCCAAATTCCCTACCCCGGAATTGATTTCCGACCCTTAGTAATAACACTTAGATGAAATTTGGCTACCAATGCCTCAAGACTAAGTATTCTGCCCATTAGGGACATCTTATGCACATATTTATAGTGTTGCTGCCCAATTACACTTGGCAAGAAGTTAAAAAATCAGTTGACAAGCCATGATCTAAAAACGTGCCTATGATAAGCCATGCTTGAAATGGGGTAGTTGTAACCGCTCAACTACTCTGTCATGTGCACTGCATGCTTGTTATGGCCAGCTTTCTGCAAGCCCAAGGCTGGCATTGCGCCCAGACTTGCCCTTTGACACTGCTCCACCCCAATCCATGATCATAGCTCACCGCATATTTCCTTAGTTCCTCATGCCCATAGCCAAGACTGTCCGCCTATGCCAAGTTGCCTCAACTTGATGAAATCTGCCCACATTGTTGTCATTGCTTGCGTTGCCTTGTTTTTCCATGTCTTTTCCACCACTTTGACTTGTATTTGCTTGTCATTGTTCTACCAACTCACACGTCCATGTGCCATGCGCCTTGCCTCCGTTCAAAGTGCATTTGTCAACCCCGCATGGTCCATCATGCCGAGCTGCTCGCCATGATGTTGCCCCATATTTTAGGTTGTGTGCCAAGGCCATCATGAAAATACTTGTCACAACCCTCACCTGCCGAGGACCTTTGTCAAGGGGCTAACAAACCACCTCTACCCGAAGAATTCGTCGTCCTCGACGAAGCAGTCTCTGCATTTTTCGGCACCACCATAGGCCCTAAATATGTTGTCTCCTGCTCATGTTCTTCCTCGTTCGGCTTTTCTTCACCTTTTATCTTCAACAAACAACGTTGTAAGCCGCTCAAGTTTTGGACAGTCCCTCTCCATGTGTGGTCCATTGCAAATAAAACAACCATCAAACGTGTTGTTTTGTCCTTTGTTTGTCGAATGTCCAACACATTGCTTTTCCCTTCCATTGCCATTGCCCTCAACAACATTACCCTTATCATTTTCGTTTTTCCTCGACTCTTTTTCCTTGTCCTTGTTCCTGTTTTTGTACTTTGAAGTAGTATAAAAATCAGAACCATCTTGTTCCAACCGGAAATCACCTAATGCATCCGCAACAGCGATGGTACTAGGAAGGTCTTTCACATTCTGCCTTCAAAGTTCCATATGCGCCCACGTCTGCAGCCCGTAAAGGAAGTTTTGCAGCTTGTCTTCCTCAGACATGTATCTTATATCTAGCATCAAAGAACTAAAATCATTAGCATATTCCCTGACTGTTCCAGTTTGTTTTCAACTTCTTTAAACGATCTCTAGAAATCTAGCCCGCATTGCTAGAAAAGAATTGATCCTTCCACTCCTTCTTCAGCCCTTCACAAGAGTCAATTTTCTTCCTACCTGCACTTAGATCATCTTTCACATGCGTCCGCCACAAAAGCTTTGCATCGTCCACCAAGTACATAGTCGTAGTGGTGATCTTATTTTCATTTCGCACATTGGCTGCATTGAAGTACGGCTCCATATCCCACAAGAAATTTTGAGTTTTTAGCACTCTGTGTGCCATTGAACTCTTTAGGCTCAGGAATTTTGACCTTGGTACAATCTGCCCCGCGCTGGCCATTGTCATTGCCAACAGCACGCCGCAGTAACACATTTTTCGCCTTCAAATCTGAGCACTCTTAGCTCAGCCTACTCAACTCTGCCTCAAGATAGGCGAGACGAGTAGCAATAGTTAGAAATTGATCCCCATCAACAATTACGAAGAGTGCCTCCAATGCATCAACTTTTTTCCCTCAGTTGTGTGTTGCCACCAGCCATGTTTTCAAACAGCAATAAGAAATCCGCTACCGGTCATCTTTCCACTTCCACACCATGCTCCGCTTTGATACCAGTTGTCACGGGGGTGTTTTATTGACACTCGAATTTTGCCCAAGGTTCACCCTTGTGCGGCAGTCAAACCCAGCCTTGACTTCAGCCTTTCCAACACTTAGAATAATTTTAGGAATGTTTGGATTTAGAATAATTTAGGCAGCAGACAAAATAAGTGAAGGCACACACAGCTTACAGGAATTTCTTCCCAACTCGTATTAATTTGTGAATACAAAAACACAATAAGCCAACTCTATGGCCAAGAACAAAGAACACCCTACTTCCCTGCCCCGGAATTGATTTCCTACCCTTAGAATAACACTTAGACGAAATTTGGTAAACAATGCCTCAAGACTAAGTATTCTGCCCATTTTGGAGAACTTATGCACATATTTAAAATGTTGCTGTCGAATTACACTTGGCAGGAAGTTAAAACATCAATTGATAAGCCCCAACTTATGGGAAAACATGCTAAAAACGTGTAGAACTAAGTCACAAAGTCACCCATGATCTAAAAACGTGCCCATGATCAGCCATGCTTGAAATGGGGCAGTTGTAATCGCTCAATTGCCCTGTCATGTGCACTGCATGCTTATTTTGGCCAGCTTTCTGCATGCCCAAGGATGGCATTGCGCCCAGACTTGCCCTTTGACACTGCTCCGCCACAATGCCATGATCATAGCTCGCCGCATATTGCCTTAGTCGCCCACGCCCATAGCCAAGACTTTCCGCCTATGCCAAGTCGCCTCGACTTGATGAAATCTGCCAACATTGTTGTCGTTTCTTGCCTTGCCTGCCTTGCCATGTCTTTGCCCCCACTTTGACTTGTCTTTTCTTGTCATTGTTATGCTAACCCGCACGTCCATGTTCCATGCACCTTGCCTCCATTCAAGGTGCGTTTGTCAACCCCGTATAGTCCGTCATGCTGAGCTGCCCATCATGATGTTGCCCCATTTTTCAGGTTGTGTGCCAAGGCCATCATGAAAATCCTTGTCACAACCCACACCTGCCGAGGACCTTTGTCAAGGGGATAACACCAAGCTTATAGGATCATTTTTTGATAATATCGAGGAACTGATATGGTCCCTCCTAGTTTGGGCCACATTTTCCTTCATTCGGGTTTCAAGTGTTGAGGGTGACTTTTCTCAGAACTAAGTCCCCAATTTTAAACTTTCGAATATTGGCTCTTTGATTGTAATACCTTTTAATTCGCGGTTTCTGTGCGGCCATTATAACGAGGGCTGCTTATAATATTTCATCCAGCAATTCGAGGCTTGTATTCATAGCCTGGTGATTTAATTCTTCTATTGCATATCGAAACCTGAGGCTAGGTTCCACAACTTCGACCGGGATAAAAGCTTCGGCACCATAGACTAAAGAGAACGGTGTTACCCCCGTACTTGATTCCACGTCGTGCGGTATGACCAAAGGACCTCAGGAAGTATTGATGACGTCCAAATCCACTACTAAAAAGTAAATAGACACGGTTGCATGCAATATAATTTATCCAATTATGAGTCGGGATCGAATCCCACAGAGAACAATATGTAGGCGATTAGGAATGGAAGAGAACTATCACTTATTATGCAATGCCAAACACTTAGAATTTTATTGTGAAAATGTTTATATCTAAATGCGATGATGTATAGTAACCTAGAAATCAAGTAAAATGATCAATGAATACACGTATGGATACATCGAGAATTATACTCAAGTAACGATCCAATGTATTTCAGGATTTACAAATATGAGCAAGTTTATGTTAATTAGCCTCGGGTAATAATTCTATATTAGCTTCTTCTGAAGACTAACAATACTTCCTAATTGAATTATCCCTAAAACAATTAAGATATTAAGTATACCCAAATGTGGCTACAAGTAGTTCAATCCTATCCCTAGGTAGAGTCTATAAAATGAGGGTTAAAGCCTCAAGTTCTTGTTAATTAATCTTTCCCAACCCCAAATATTCTTTTCCAAAATTAATTCGAAGTTAATGGGAAAGTACTAGGGATAGCTAATCCCTTTGGAAACATTAAAGAACAAGAATAATTAAAGAAACAATAACTCACTTCAATATTACCAAAAATCGTTTAATACGTAAGCACACCAAGATATTTAATCCACACTTTAAATATGAATATTTCCATAAACAAGATTCAAGTGTTGGAAATAAATACTACACACTTAAATACTCAATACAAAGCAAGGAAATGAAGAAATGAGCACAAATAAGTAAGAAATTCTCAACCAAAAGCTTCAGATCTTCAAGACCCAAGTGTGTGTGCCAGAACCCTATCTTCCAAAACTTGTTCTCTCTCGTCTAAGGACTGAAAATAAGCCAAAGATCCTTTACAAAATGAGCTAGGTCGGGTATTAAAGGGTTGCCATGAAGAAAATGTGAAATGGTAGAAATGCCTTGCACCGAAGCACGATCTTCGCATTTGCAAACTAGGACTATAAGGTTGACTTTTGCATTTGCGATTTGTATGTTCGCAATTGCAAACTTGGCACTGTGCACTTGTCTTCGCATTTGCGATAGGGGTCTTCGCATTTGTGAAGTTTGACTGTCTGGTTTGACTTCGCATTTGCGAGCCCCACCTCGCATTTGCGAACCTTATCTGGATTTGTTAACTTCTCAATTACCACAAATGTGTCGCAGTTGCGACACCTGAGTCCTATTCCCAGATTGTCTTCTTTTTAGCTTCTTTTTGACTCGTTTTCACTTGGTTTCTCCATGATCATTTCTAAATCACATAGAACCTATAAAATATAAGTAAACGACATTAAACACATGATTTTATCAACTAAACATAGCAAAAATCTAAGATTAAAGATGAGATAAGTTGGTAAAATACCAACTTATCAAGTATGTCTTTCCATTTCCCCTTAGCGCCAGTCAATCTTTTCTATAGATTTTGGATGATGGTCTTGTTTGTTGATTCGGCTTGTCCGTTCCTACTGGGATGCTATGGTGTTGATAGGATCCTTTTAATCTTGTGATCCTCGAGAAATTTAGTCACTTTGCTGCCGATGAATCGCTTCCCATTGTCGCATAGAATCTCGGTAGGCATTCCGAATCGACATATAATGTGGTCCCAAATGAAGTCTATGACTTCTTTTTCTCTGACTTTCTCGAAATCCTGTGCTTCAAACCACTTAAAAAAATAACCGGTCATAAACAAAATAAAATGAGCTTTACCTAGGGTTGATGGTAGAGTACCGACGATGTCCATTCCCCACTTCATGAACGACCATCGGGATAAGACTGAGTGGAGTTGCTCCCCGGGCTGGTGAATCATCGATGCATACCTTTGAAATTTGTCACATTTTCGAATGATTTCTTTCATATCCATTTCCATATCGGTGTCTCCTAGTCCCAAACATATCACCAATGGTCCATCAATCATTCTTCTAAATAGTGTTTCGTCCTTGATCACCGCTAACCGTGATACCTTTGTGCGTAGAGTCCTCGACTCATTCGAATCTGATGGAAGCTTCCCTTTTCTTAAGTATTCGATGTACTTGTTCAACCATGCCAGACTTTTAGAGTTTATTCGGCATGACCTTTTTCAATTACCGACCTCGAGAGTTGTACGACAGTCACCGAGCTAAGTTCGTCGACTTCGACCGATGACCCTAAGTTTGCACCGGCATCGGCCTCGCTGTTCTATTCCCGAGGGTCATAGGGTCCATTCTTTAAATCGATGTCGATCCACCTATAGTTTGTCCAAGTACCTTTGCATTCGGTCCTTTCGAACCTCGAAGGTTTTGTTGACTTGGTTAACCACAAGTAGGGAATCATATTTGTATCGATGACCTCTGCTCCCAAACTTTTAGCCATCTCGATACCTGCAATCATGGCCTCATACTCAGCCTCATTGTTAGTTAATTTTGAAGTTCTGATAGATTGTCTAATTGTATTACCTGCGGGTGGCTTCAAAATGATGCCTAGCCCAGACCCCTTCACGTTCGAAGCGCCATCCGTGAAGGGGGTCCACACCCCCGATGATGTACCTGATTTTAATAATAGTTCCTTTTCGACCTCGGGTATGAGGGCTGACGTGAAGTCGGCCACAAAGTCTTCCAAGATTTGAGAATTGATGGTCGTTTGGGGTTGATACTCGATATCAAACCCTATGGTCTCGACGACCCATTTGGTCAATCGACCTGAGAGTTCGAGTTTGTGCAAAATATTGCGAAAGGGATAGGTAGTCACAACACAAATTAGGTGACACTGAAATATGGTTTAAATTTCCTAGAGGCACTTATTAAAGCAAGAGCTAATTTTTCTAAGTGTGGGTATCGGGTCTCAGCCTCACCTAAGGTCCGACTAACATAATAAACATGGAATTGCGTACCTTTCTCTTCTTGAACTAGGACCCCACTTACTGCTATCTCCAAGACTGTTAATTATAAGTAGAGTTGCTTGTCCTCTTTCGGAGTGTGAGGCAATGGCGGGCTCGACATGTACCGTTTTAGTTCTTCTAAGGCTTGTTGGCATTTCGGGGTCCATGCAAAATTGCTCTTCTTCTTAAGCAGTGAGAAGAACAGGTGACTTCTATCTGAGGATCTCGAAATGAATCGACCTAGGGTGACTATGCGCCCTGTTAACCTTTGTACGTCCTTGACATTATCCACGATCGTCATATCTTTTATGGCCTTGATTTTATCGGGGTTGATCTCGATTCCCCGATTTGATACCATGAAGTTGAGGAACTTGCCAGAGTCGACCCTGAATGTGCATTTCTTCGGGCTGAGCTTCATGTTGTACTTTCTTAGTATGTCGAAGGCCTCCTTTAAATGCTTCAAATGGTACTCTGCCTGCAGGTACTTAACTAACATGTCATCAATATAAACTTCCATTGACTTACCTATTTTATCTTCAAACATTCTATTTACTAAGCGTTGATACCATCATTGTTTTAGTGCGAATGGCATTACGTTATAATAATATGTGTCGTATTTAGTGATGAACAAAGTCTTTCCTGATCCTACGGGTTCATTTGTATTTGATTACACCCAGAGTAGGCATCGAGAAAACTGAGGATCTCGTGGCCGGCCGTGGCATCGATCATGCGATCGATATTTGGCAAAGGAAGAGAATGATGTTACACCCCATGTTTTTGTACGTGAGAGTACATCGTAAGTCAATTGATGTAAGCTCAGAAATAAGATTATATTTGAAGGAATATAAAGTAAGTTAATGATGTTACATTGGAAGTTACAAATATTTAATATCATGAATAACGAGTACCAAGAGGGTTGGAAAACTTAGAAGCTAAACCAATTGAAGAAAATATGTTTCATTGAAAGTCGACGAGTTTAGAATGTTATAACATGTACTTTAGGGTGAGACTATGGGTTGTTACATGATATTGAGGTTATTATATGAGTTATTTTTATCGTATTATAGTTGTGGTATACGTTTTGAAGTCAAACAAGTTCTGGAACAAAAGTTGGCAAAGGTCTTCACAAGTTAAACTCATAATGTGCTTAACATTAGGTCAGATGTAACTAAGCTTTTCTCCCAATATACTTGGAACTATTGGATTATCAACCAACCAAATTGAATATCTATGAGTCTATTTTCCAACGCATTAAACTGTTAGTCTGTACAACATAGGAGTATAGAGATATTTACTACTTCGCGAGACTGCGCAGACATCATAAGTGACAAGTAGGTGGATCACTAGAGCTTTTTGAGCAATACATTTCATGTGTTATATGAGGTCTTATTGGGACATATTATATACCAAATTGAAGGTATTTTAATTTATTTTACATTCTCTTAATCGTTAGTTCATACGACATCGACATAAAAATATATAAGCATCGGAAGATGGACCAATCCTAGGGTGCAAAGCTAGCACCTCTTTGACTTTTCCAAAGTTGATATATATAAGTCTTAGGTCGGTTTTCTCTCCATTTTTCAGCATAAATATACCAGAGAACACCAATAAACATAACCTCAAGCTATCTTCTAGGGTTTCAAAGAAGATTATCATCCCGGGCATGAAATCGAGAAGCGATAACATCAAAACGATCCCTACGACATAAGTGTCATTATATCGCCTCTGTGTTTTCTTTGTAGTTAGAGTTTTGGAATGTAATTCATATTTACAAAACGTCTAATATATGTATTTAAGTCTTTAAATATAAAGGAAGGTTTATAAATGTGTTCCCTAATAGTTAGAACTCACGGGACGGTGATCGGAAGTCGTGAGTTCGAGTTATTTGACTTGTAGCGGACTGTTTTGTGTTGCTGTTGGGATGCGTGTTTTACTACTTTTTGTGGAGTTTTGGAGGAGGAAGGGTGTGGAGAAACACCATATATATGTATGGTTGTGGGCTGGTCATTCGTTGTAACATTTCCGGGTCATTTTCTACGACTACGGTGATCGTCTTATTTATGAAGTGATTAGGTTGTGTGTGGACTATTTTGGGAGGCTCAATATGATTATTATTGATGTTTTTTTTTGGTTTTTTGGTGATTTGTTTGACTTGTGTGAATTCATATATATAGGGTAGGTGTTGCCTGTTTCATCTTAAAATAGGTTGTGGCTGATACATAACAGTTATGACGCTTAAACGATAACGATAGTGTCGTTTCTCTTATTGTAGATTAAGCAGTTGTGACATTTGCGTAGCTTGAGGTTGGGGCAGTATATACAAGGTATGTGAGGCTATCCCTTTCCTTATTTTTCACAACTCCGATTTTACATAATTCAATGAACGAGCTTCTAAAGATACTCTACTCTTAGAAGCTAGCAGTACTTACATTGTTTCCCTTCTTATGGAACAATTGATTATGAGGTTTCTCCTCTTATTCTTATGTTATCAATGTTGTTGATACTTCCTGATTCTTATAAGATTCTTGATGAAGAGTTTATCCTAATAACGCGTACGAAGAATATCGACCTTACGTCACTCCGAAAGGTTCAGAATATGATTCCAATGAGTCCTACATGCATTATATATATATATGTATTTATTTTACTCTACTGAGTTGCACTATAGTCGGCCGGGTATGGCACCTATTGTGCAACCACTGATCAGTTGGATTTACTGAGCTCCACGTGGCCGGGTACGATATTATGATGATGATGCCCACAGAGGCTGATGTTTTAAAGGTTTATGTATATATATGTAGGTATCACACATTTCATGTCAGTAGCCCTTAGAGGTATTCAGATGTTACATGTTGTATATTCTCTATCCCCGTTTACATTATTGTTCTTACTTATGCTTTCCTTCCTTACATACTCAGTACTTTATTCGTACTGGCGTCCCTTTTAATTGTGGACATTGCGTGTCGTGCTGCAGGTCTGGATAGACAGGTAGACGTAGCTCCCCCACCACAGTAGGCTTTCCAGTTCAGTGGTTATAAGTGAGATCCCTTCTCCGGACTTGTCGTGGTCTTGGTATGCATTTTTTTGTAGATATTATGGGTATGTCGGGGCCCTGTTCTGTCTATGTTGCATTACTTATGCTCCTTTAGAGGCTCATAGACAGGTGTCGACTCATGTATAGTTTGGTATGCCTTGTCGGCTAATTTTGTTGTTTAGTCTTTCATGGCAGCGTAGTAGCTCACTTTTATGTAGTTTCTTAGCAATCTATTCATCCCATGTGATGTATGTTCATGATCCATATCAACCATTTATATTTATCTCATTTTCCCTTAAAGCTAATAAAGAAGATTAGATAAAATGTACGTTGGTGCTCGGTAAATATGGCCCGGGTGCTAGTCATGATCCTCCAGTTTGGGTCGTGACAGACTTGGTATCAGAGTAGGTCTGTCCTAGGGGTTGTTTATGAGCCGTGTCTAGTAGAGTCTTGTTCATGGGTGTGTTATGCACCACACTTATAAGCAAGAGTCTACAGGGCATTTAGGACTATTACTCTTTCTTCTTACTCTAGATCGTGTGGTAGAGCTTAGACGTAAGAACTCAATTTCCTCAATTCTATCTTATTTATAATACGACGATGCATACATCTAGAAGATGGTTGGTAAGGGATTGCATGTGGATGTGAAAGAGTTGAGTCAGAGGAACTCAATTTTGCATGATGAGTAAATGTAAGGTCTTCGGTAGATTATGTTTGTACTAAACGGATAAGACTCATGATAAGGTTCCTTAAGGCAAAGAATATCTATCCACCCCTATGGTGAAAGGAAATGAGAGATTTAGAAGATAGATACAAGTTTCAACAAGAAAAACAAGCAAGATGAAGAAGGGTACGAGGTGCCCAGTTAATGAAGATTGTCAGTATTTACGATTCAAGCAGAGAAATACAAGCATATTGAATTACCTTCAATTGTAATAGAGGTATGTACAATTGGCAATACCCATCTCAATTATGCCCTATGGGAGCTAACTAAAATAATTTAAGAGAAGGATAGGATAGCGGGATCCAGCTGGGCTTAGAGTAACCAAAAATTGTGGATAGATTGTTATCATTATTTAACATTTTTCAAGGGTAGTGCAGGACTTGGTAATAGTTCTCATTGGGAGATAGCCAGATGGTCACCCTAGAATAATACAGTCTGAAATGAATACTAGAATGTTCAGGAAGTTCAGAAATATCTTAGAAGGGAAGAATATTTACCTTAGGATGACTCCTACCCCTAGTAAAGAGATAATGTTAGTCGACCCAAGGGCCAATGAGATGGTGCAAGGGGATCTAAAAGCGGAAGTTTGTTTTGTTGAAGTTTTTAGAATAAGGTAATAGACAGAGATATTAGTAGGAGAATAAGAAGAGAGTAAATGAAACATTATGAGTAAGATGTGATAAATGAGTGATAACGATAAATAAAAATATGACAGGATGACAGAGTCTATAGTCAAGTGAAGGAAAGACAAGAGGAGGCATGCCTTGAGACAATAAAAGTACAAGCCGTAAAGCCATACCCTCATTTTGGGAAATGAGTTGGCGACTTAAACATGATTAACAGAAGGAAGACTGGAAGAGTGAGACCCTCAAAATAATAGAAATTAGTATGGGCTAGTGAACAAGATGAACTGAACATGAATTAGGAACCCAAGGAATTGGTAATGGTCGACATCATTTCAGAGATCGTGTTTCGATAGTAATAGAATGAACAACAGAAGAATAACCTTTAAAGGTCATTCACGAAAACGCTTCCCTAAAGCAAGCACTATGAGCAGAGTTAAGCTTAAGGGACTAGATGTGCCAGTTACACCAGGTGTCACCTTTGTGCATAAGAAATTCATTATCCCTGGTGTTGAAGGGTTACCGCAAGGCAAGTAATATGTGTGTGAAGATGTGGAAAAAAATTCCAAAGAGGAAGAGGTAACAATCGAATGGTAAAGGAAGAATGCGGTAAAAAGGTAAAAGGAATGAGATTGCATTTATTCATATCCTACATATATAATATGACTCCAGAACATTATGCAAGCATGACACCGGGGAGAATCAATAAGGGTTTCGCAATCGATGATATTGATAAATAAGTGTGAATGAACACTTGATACATAAGGACCGTACGAGAGGTAAGTTAAGACAAAGGACATAACCCAAAAGGCGTTACATAAAATACAGATATGAGAGTGGACCAACAGGTAGTCTGTAGTTGATTCAGGAAGAGCCTAGCTATGATAGATAGGAGGATACAAACAAATCAGTAGATCATGCAATATAAACGTAGTGAAACCCAGCATAAGAAATTCAATCTCTTAGATACGACATCGTAATCCTCGAGAAATATTTAGACGGGAGTTGGGGTAGTAGAAGGTACAATGTAAGTGTTATGGAAATAAAAGAGAGTGCCACAAGGGAGACAACTGAAATTTCAATTAAGAAGCAACCCTACGAGCACAAGGGCACGGAGGTAAGTAATTAAGGATAATGATAGGCGAGTAACAACACCAGGAATACCGTGGGGTATACAATGCAATAAGGTCGCAACTTTATAAGAGTCAGAAGTTCTTCCCTAAGCACTATAATGAAAGATTAGCTGAGGAAATAAGGAAGCAGGGTTCAACATAAGCATAATGACCTAAAGAAGAAATGGTCTTGTAACAGCAGTCTCACTATAATGTTGTATGCACTCTATAAGAAAGTGGCACCTATCGTGGATAATGACGAGAAGAAGAAACAAAAATCAAAAGTTGATAGTTGAGATCATATGAGTTACGGGGAACTCCCCTATTCGTGAGCACTAAGATAAGTCAAGTATCAATGAAGCAAGTGACATAACGACCAGGAAAAGTAATTGCTTACATTTAAAGACAAGTGAGAAGGCATGAAAGGAAATCTATGGTGCTAGCATGTTAAAAGGAAGGTTGTGAGTAGTATAAACAGATATGCGTAGGTCGCAAGCTAAAGTATGGTAGAGCAACAAGGTTTTAGCTAGACAGGAGTAAGGATAAGAAAAGGTGAGTGAGAAGGTGACGAGAATAGGTAATTCCTCGCGATTAAACCCATCAGAACAAGAGAGCTGATGGTTTCCATAAATTTATGAAAAGCTCAGTATAGCATGAGTGAACTCAAAGGAGTTTAAAGCTAGGAGCATTTAGAAGAGATAGAATGCTACCCTGGTAGTAAAGTAAGGGTGTAACTGTGATAAATGATAAGAGGATAACGTTTAGGCCTTTGATTGAGTAATGATTTAGAGAACAAGGATTTCATGAACTGCACGAGATTAGAATACCCCCATACGATGAATAACATCGGGATGATATGAAATACAATTATGGTAGTATAGTATCGTCCCTAAGTGGATCAGGAAAATCACTTCAGATATTCCCCGATGAGACGTGAGCCCTAGTGATGATATATTACAGAAGAGTTTTCAAGTTATCAGTGGTAGATTATAGATCAGCATTAAGGTGAATCAACAATAGATGTATGAAAGTTACAAAGCATAAAATGAGATTAGGATATCATTATTAAGATGAATAGTAATAAGGAAGCATTAAAGGGCTTACATTTATACATATAGGATAAGCAGTGAGAGATTAACCTGGAGTTGGGTGGCAGGCCTCGATAATAATAAACCGAAGTAAGAGTTATAGTACAGTATGACCTACCGAGTTGTGGTAAAGCCATAAGCATAAATAACTAAGTCCATGAAACAAGATATAGCAACCGTCATAAGTTCAACATAGCATCAAGCAAAGAACTTTAGTACACCTATAGATGCCCAAAGGGACAACTTGTTATAGTTCTATATATGTTCACAAAGTGAACCCTAAAGATGGGTTAAAAGCTAATAAACAAAAGTATATAAGAGTCACATTGGCGCACATTCAAGGTTAGAATCGTTCGGGCTGCATGAAAGAAGGTAGAAACAGTAACGAGATTGGAAGAATTTCGACCACAAGTCGTGGAGTGAGAAATGGGCCTAAAGAGGGGGATGCCTTAGCTTTTGGATTTATTCACCGAAAAACTCCCTAGATGGAAAAGACAATATTAAAGTATTCGTAAGATTTATTGCTTAAGATATGGATAAGTGCATTAGCCAACATTCGAGGACCAATGTTCCAAAGGGGGAAATGATGTTACACCCTATGTTTTTGTACGTGAGCGTACATCGTAAGTCAATTGATGTAAGCTCAGAAATAAGATTATATTTGAAGGAATATAAAGTAAGTTAATCATGTTACATTTGAGGTTACAAATGTTTAATATCATGAATAACGAGTACCAAGATGGTTGGAAAGCTTAGAAGCTAAACCAGTTGAAGAAAATACGTTTCGTTGAAAGTCGATGAGTTTAGAATGTTATAACATGTACTTTAGGGTGAGACTATGGGTTGTTACATGATATTGAGGTTATTCTATGAGTTATTGTTATCTTATTATAGTTGTGGTATACGTTTTGAAGTCAAGCAAGTTCTGGAACATAAGTTGGCAAAGGTCTTCACAAGTTACACTCATAATGTGCTTAACATTAGGTCAGATGTAACTAAGATTTGCTCCTAATATACTTGGAATTATTTGATTATCTACCAACCAAATTGAATATCTATGAGTCTATTTTCCAACGCATTAAACTGTTCGTCTGTACGACACAGGAGTAGAGAGATATTTACAGTTTCGCGAGACTACGCATATATCATAAGTGACAAGTAGGTGGATCGCTAGAGCTTTTTGAGCAATACATTTCATGTGTTATATCAGATATTATTGGGACATATTATATACCAAATTTAAGGTATTGGAATTTAGTTTACAATTCTCTTAACCGTTAGTTCATACGACATCGGAATAAAACGATATAAGCGTCGGAAGATGGACCAATCCTAGGGTGCCAAGCTAGCTCCTCTTTGACTTTTCCAAAGTTGATATATATAAGTCTTAGGTCGGTTGTCTCTCCATTTTTCAATATAACTAGACCAGAGAACACCCATAAACATAACCGCAAGCTATCTTCTAGGGTTTCAAAGAATATTATCATCCCGGGCATGAAATCGAGAAGCGATAACATCAAAACGATCCCTACGATGTAAGTGTCATTATACCGCCTCTCCTTTTTCTTTGTAGTTAGAGTTTTGTAAGGTAATTCATATTTAAGAAAAGTCTAATATCTGTATTTAAGTTCTTAAATATCAATGAAGGATGATAAATGTGTTCCCTAATAGTTAGAACTCACGGGACGGTGATCGGAAGCCGTGAGTTCGAGTTATTTGACTTGTAGCGGACTGTTTTGTGTTTCTGTTGGGATGCGTGTTTTACTACTATTTGTGGAGTTTTGGAGGAGGAAGGGTGTGTAGAAACACCATATATATGTAGGGTTTTGGGATGGTTGTTTGTTGTAACATTTTCGGGTCGTTTGACACGACTACAGTGGTCGTCTTATGTATAAAGTTATTAGGTTGTGTGTGGACTATTTTGGGAGGCTCAATTTGATTATTATTGGTGTTGTTTGGGTTGTTTGATGATTGTTTTGAATTGTGTGAAGTCATATATATAGGGTAGGTTCTGTCTGTTTCATCGTAAAATAGGTTGTGGTCGATACACAATAGTTGTGACGCTTAAATAATAATGATAGTGTCGTTTATCTTATTGTAGACTAAGGAGTCGTGACAATTGCATAGCTTGAGATTGGGGCAGTATATACAAGGTATGTGAGGCTAACCTTTTCCTTCTTTTGCATGACTCCGATTGTACATAATGCAATGAACGAGCTTCCAAAGATACTCTACTCTTAGAAGCTAGCAGTACTTACATTGTTTCCCTTCTTACGGAACAATTGATGTTGAGGTTTCTCCTCTTATTCTTATATTCTCAATGTTGTTGGTACTTCCTGATTCTTATAAGATTCTTGATGAAGAGTTTATCCTAATAACGTGTACGGAGAATATCGACCTTATGTCATTCCGAAAGGTTAAGAATATGATTCCAATGAGTTCTACATGCATTATATATATATATATGTATGTATTTAATTTACTATACCGAGCCGCACTATAGTCGGCCGGGTATGGCACCTATTGTGCAACCACTGATCAGTTGGGTTTACCGAGCTCCACGTGGTCGGGTACGATATGATGATTATGATGCCCACAAAGGCGAATGTTTTAAAGGTTTGTGTATATATATGTATGTATCACACATTTCATTTCAGTAGCCCTCAAAGGTACTCAGATGTTACAGGTTGTATATTTGCTATCCCCAATTACATTACTATTCTTACTTATGCTTTCCTACCTTACATACTCAATACTTTATTCGTACTGACGTCCCTTTTATTTGTGGACACTGCTTGTCGTGCTGCAGGTCCGGATAGACAGGTAGACGTAGCTCCCTCACCACAGTAGGCTTTCCAGTTCAGTTGTTATAGACGAGATCCCTTCTCCGGACTTGCCGTGGTCTTGGTATGCATTTTTGTTATAGATATTATGGGTATGTCGGGGCCCTGTTCAAGCTATGTTGCATTACTTATGCTGCATTAGAGGCTCATAGAAAGGTGTCGACTCATGTATAGTTTGGTATGCCTTGTTGGCTAATTTTTGTTGTATAGTCTTTCATGGTAGTGTTGTAGCTCGTACCTTTTATGTAGTTTCTTAGC
This sequence comes from Nicotiana undulata, assembly GCA_005239495.1. NCBI lineage: Eukaryota > Viridiplantae > Streptophyta > Magnoliopsida > Solanales > Solanaceae > Nicotiana > Nicotiana undulata. Next base: position 9,383 of record ML282642.1, on the reverse strand, counting down.
AATCTTGTTATCCCATGTGATGTATGTTCATGATCCATATCTACCATTTATATTGATCTCGTTATCCCTTAAAAATAATAAACAAGATTAGATAAAATATACGTTGGTGCTCGACAAATATGGCTCGGGTGCTAGTCATGATCCTCCAGTTTGGGTCATGACATAATCCTTAGGGAAGGCTTTGTTTAAATCCTTATAGTCTATGCACATTCTAAGTTTAGATCCCTTCTTAGGTACTACTACTATGTTTGCTAACCATTCAGGATATTTTACTTCCCGAATGGACCCTATTTAGATAAGTTTGGGTACCTCATCCTTGATGAACGCATGTTTAACCTTGGACTGAGGCCTTCTCTTTTGCTTTACTGGACGGAACTTCGAGTCCAAGCTTAGACGATGTGTAGTGATTTCTGGTGGGATCCCTGTCATATCGAGATGGGACCAACCAAAACAATACATGTTATATAAAAGGATTTGAATAAATTTTTTCCTGAGCTCGAAAGTCAATCCTGTGCCCAAGTATACCTTTCATTCGGGCAGATTCTCGATCAGTATGACTTGTTCCAGCTCTTCGACTGTCGATTTAGTGGCCTCGAAATCATCAGGAATTGTGAAGGATCGAGGGATCCAGTAGTCATCGTCCTCGTGTGTTCCCTGCTTCTCCGACTGAGTCGAGGCTGGTGCATGTGGTTGCTATTTAGCCTCCTATTTTCCCTTGGACTCCAATCCTTTTGTTGATGAGAGTGTCGATACCGGTAGTACTTCATCGACCGCAAACATATTTTTGTCGGCATGTTGTTCCCCATACACCGTTTTTACTCCCTCCAGTGTAGGGAACTTCAGAACTTGGTGAAAGGTTTAAGGGACCGCCCTCATGTTATAAATCCAAGGTCTTCCGAGTAGGGCGTTATATCTCATATCGCCCTCGATCACATGGAACTTTGTTTCTTGAAAGGTCCCAGCTACGTTTACTGGCAAGACGATTTTTCCCTTAGTGGTTTCACTCACCATGTTAAAATCGTCGAGAGACCCGAACTGCGGGCACAATCTGATCCTGCAGGGCGAGCTGCTCTATGACCCTCGATCAAATAATATTGCCCGAGCTTCTTGGATCAATCAAAACACGTTTAACCTAAATTTTATTCATAAGAATAGAGATTACCAATGCGTCATTGTGGGGTTGTGAGATCCCTTCTGCTTCCTTGTCATTGAAAGACAAGGTCCCTTATGGTACATAGTCTCAAGTTCGCTTTTCCCTGGTGATCGACACCTTGGGGCGCTTGAACACAAGCCCCTGTGGAATACTAACCCCACCAACGATCATGTGAATCAGGTGATGTGGTTCTTCTTATTCGTTCTTCATGTTGGCATCCCTATCTCTGAAGTGGTTCTTAGCTCGGTCGCTCAAGAACTCTTGAAGGTGGCCCTTGTTGAATAGACAGTCTACCTCCTCCCTTAGCTGTCTGGAGTCCTCAGTTCTATGACCATGAGTACCATTGTATTTGCATATTTTATTAGGGTCCCTTTGTGACGGATCGGTCTGTAGGGGTCTAGGCCATCTAGTATCCTTGATCTGCCCAATGGCTGATACAATACCTGATGCGTCGATGCTAAAGTTATATTCTGATAGTCCTGTGCTTCTATGGGCTCGACATGTTTATCGAAGCCACTCTTCCTCATGAGCCCTTGGGAGCACTGTCCCCAATCATTCCTTCGATCATTTTGAACGGGGTTACGCCCTGACCGCTACTTCCATGATCTACGACGTATGGTTGATTCTGATCTCTGTTCGATCGGGGTTCTCCGTGGATGTCCCTTTGAATTCTGTCGATGGGATTGTTTGGATAAACGTAACTGGAAGGGGTCCTCAACTGATCATCCTCGACCCTAATTTTTGATTGGTACCAATTGTGCACATCGACCTACGTCAAGACTGGATAGTCAGTTAAAATCTACTTTAGCTGCCGTGATGTTATCGAACTTCGTACGTTCAAACCTTGAGTAAAGTATTGGACAACCCAATCATCTGCGGCCGGGGGTAGGTCCATGCGTTCCATTTGGAACTGATACACAAATTCCCTTATCATTTTGTTGTCCTTCTAATTCTCTTTGAAGAGGTCTGACTTCCTAGTCGCGACGTTTATTGCTCCGACGTGTGCTTTGACGAAGGAATCTGCAAGCATGGCGAAGGAATGGATGGAATTGAGCGGAAAATTGTGGTACCATATCATTGCTCCCTTCGATAAAGTTTCTCCAAACTTCTTCAGAAGAAAGGACTCAATCTCGTCATCCTCTAAGTCATTCCCCTTTATTGCGCATGTATAAGAAGTGAGATGCTCATTAGGGTCGGTGGTCCCATTGTACTTTGGAATTTATGGCATGCGGAATTTCTTCGGGATTGTCTTTGAAGACGCACTTGCGGGGAATGTCTTCCACACCAACTTCTTTGAATAAAACCCTTCAGAATCGGTGTGCCCCCGGTATTTGGTCAACCCGGGAGTTGTATGTTTCTACCTTTTTGTCATTTGCCTCGATTTTCTTTTCCCTTGATTAGATTCGCTTAGTGAGCTCCTCGAGCATTTTCATGATGGTGGTATCAGTCCCCAATTCATTAGCGTTTGACCTCTCTGGTATAGGTTCGACTCTGTGAACAACTTCTAGTGAGGGCTCGAGTTTGACCCCACTCAGTGCACGTTTCTGATTTTGTAGTTGTGCTATAGCAGCTTGTTAAGCTTGTAACATTTCAAATATCAGTTGAAGGTTGATTTAGCCGTCTGCTCCGACCTGCGTATCTCGACCACCTGATAGAACTTCCCTGCAGACGCTATTTTCGGGATCAACGCTCAGATTTGCATTTAGGGCGATGTGAGAACTGACATCGACGAGATTTGCAATTGGTACTCCCTCGAGGCCAGCCTGAGGAACTTCGATCCTTGGGGCGGCTATATTGTCCTTTTCTCATTGGAAACCAAGGTCGTTGTCGGCGTGTGTGGGTACTGCTTGCGAGTTTGACATGCTGATCTTGAAATCAAAAACACTTACGAGAACAAGCGTAAAGTAGTGTGTGTTATGAGAATTAATACCAGGCAATCACTTAGCCCCATGGTGGGAGCCAAACTGTTTACCCTTAAAATCGGATAACAATTAAACTTATAAGTGGTTTTAAGGACGCATGATTTCTCCTAGGAATTAGCAGTAAAGTAAAACAAACTAGTGTTGAAATGCAATTCAGCCCTTGAGCTAGTGTGCCCTTGAACTGACTGATACTAAAATAATGAAGTACAAAGAAAACTGATGAACAAGAGAGTATAAGCGAGGAGGAGTGTTATATTGCTTTAATATGCGAGAGAAAGATCCTTTACAAATTATTAGAGCCCTCCTTTATATTGTAGAGGAATTCTACTTATGGTAATATTCTAATTACAAAAGAAATCTCATGATTAGCTAAATAATCGTTCTTGATTTGATCTGTTTTGAGATTTCCTCCATGATCTTCAACCAGTCACGGATATATCTCGCGTTTCTATTATTATGCTATCTTTGGTCTTGCTCGATGTCTACATCGTCTGGTCTCGATCAATACTGGCCTTGATCTCGACAAGTACCTCGAATCCTGAACTCGGTACCTTGTCCTCATGCCTCGGTCTGATCTACTATGGGGCAGATCTTCGATCCATCCCTCTAGTCTCGGTTAATCAGTAATGTCGGGTGGGCCCGGTTTTAATCACATACAATTCTCAAGAAAATAAATTTGTTCTCATAGTTGACTTACTCACGCAACTTATGAAAAATATTACTCCATCCGTTCCAGTTTATGCGAACATTTTTTTTTTTGGTTAGTTCCAAAAACTCTTTCTAAATTTGAAAATAATTTTGGTTAAACTTACAATTCTACCCTTAATGAGAAGCTTTTATAACCACACAAATACTTTGGGCCCCTATTTTGACTTGTTTAGGACCACAAATCTTAAAAGTATTCATTTATTCTTAAACTCTGTGCCCAGTCAAATAGGTTCACATAAATTGGAACGGAGGGAGTAAAATCCTTTTTTTGTCAGTGTATCGAAATAACAATCAGGCAAGACTTACCATTTTTAAAAAAATCTCTCGGTTGTTTTTAAGAGTCCGAAACCCAATTGTGATCTTTTTGGACAAGTGTGGCATAAATATGTGTAAAACAAAAGAGTGACCATTCTATATATAGCGCACTTTTAAACCGCGCTATACTTTAGCGGTGTTTTGACCGTTAAAGTATAGCGCGGTTTAAAAGTGCGCTATATATGTATAACGCATATATAAACCACGCTATGTTGGGTTGATGTGACTGATATGTATAGCGCGTTATATAACCGTGCTATACATAGATAAATAGGGTCCCTTTTTCTTCCCCACGATCAGAACCAGACGAACCCAATATTTAAAAACCTCAAAACAGAAACGTTCCCCCACCCCCCACCCCCAAATTTCATCTTTAAAAAATTATAGTGGACCCCACCCGTCACACAAAAAGATAAGAACGTAGGTCCCACATCCTAGCAAAGCATTCTATTGTTGTGGTTTCATCGTTTCGGACTCAAACTTTTAACTCATCGACTTTCCGAAAAACATAAGTCGTGGTATTCCGATTTAGTTTATGTCAAAACTCGTATAATAATACATATTAGTTGTCTTGAATGGGTTTCCATGTTGTTTTATATTTTTTTGCGATTAAATTAGTATGTTATTTTTATCCGGACTAAGATATTAGTGTTCTAAAAAAATATGAAAAAATTGAGAAATTATTATTTTTGTTAATAAAAATTTTAATAAATTTCTTTTACTGTTTTATATGTATGTTCGTGAATGTTATGTGATTAAAATGTATTTGTTGTTTTTATCTAGTTTACATTATTTATTTGCTAAAAGACTAGTGCCCTTTTAGCGTAGTAAAATGTAGAGTTTTTTAGCGTAGTAAAATATAGAGCCTTTTAGCATAGAATCTCTGTAGTTTAAGTATCTCTTATATTGATATATCAAACAAAAACTCTGTCCAATTTATAAAAATTTATTATTTAATTTATAAAACGAACACACAAAATTATGAAAATATTAAAATTGACACACATAAGAATTAAGGATAGCTTGGTGCTACTGGACCTCAAATATCGAGCCTGGAACTCATAGGCATATACTCTGTCCAATTATAATTTACACAAATCAATTATTTAATTTATAAAACAAACATACAAAATTATGAAAATATTGAAATTGAGACACGTAAGAATTAAGGATAGATTGGTGCTACTGGGCCTCAAATATTGAGCCTGAAACCCATATGTATATACTCTGTCCAATTATAATTTACAAAAATTAATTATATAATTTATAAAACAAACACACAAAATTATAAAAATATTGAAGTTGACACACATAAGAATTTAGGATAGCTTGGTGCTACTAGGCCTCAAATATCGAGCCTGGAACCCAAAGGTATATACTCTGTCCAATTACAATTTACAAAAATAAATTATTTAATTTATAAAACAAACACACAAAATTATAAAAATATTGAGATTGACGCACATAAGAATTCAGGATAGCTTGGTGCTACAGGACCTCAAATATCGAGCCTGGAACCCATAGGTGTATACTTTGTCCAATTAAATAATTAAAAATATTAATTTATAAAACAAACACACAAAATTATAAAAAAATTGAAATTGACACACATAAGAATTCAGGATAACTTGGTGCTACTGGGCCTCAAATATTTTGATTACAAGAAATTTTCGGTGTTCATCCGGAGTTCTCAAAAAATCCCTCAAAGTTTCATCATCGTGGATGTTAAACTCAGCGTAACAAGCAACCTCTTGCGGAATGACGGAATACAGATATCTTCCGGTTACTTTAAGGTTCACCGAACGATTTCGTACACTAATTTTTTTACATAACAACGATACCAATGTATCGTACTCCATTGTATGTGGCAATTTAATATGACACTGTGGAGATAAACTGTACCTCACAGAGTTATTCTCCACCACTCCCTCCCCCCGCCCCCTCCCCCCCCCCCCAATATAATGAAACCATTATTTTTTCCTCTTCAGACATTATGAAAAAATGCTTGAGAATTTAACAAGAAGAAAAATTTGAACGGAAGTTAGAATATTTTTTGAATGGATTTTCGTAAAATCATAACACCTTTAAATAAGGCAATGCCTAGCTCAGGGGGCTGACTTTTTTGATGTATAGCTCTCTTTTAAAGGCCATTATACCAATTTGAATTATTGTTATGTCAGTTATCCGCAAGAGACTTATTGGTGGGCCCACAAACAAGTATAGTGCTTTTTATTACTGCGCTATACATATATAGCGTTATTCTTTACTGCGCTATACATATCACTCACATCAGCCCAGCATAGCGCGGTTTATATATGTGTAGTATATATATAGCGCATTTTTAAACCGCGTTATATATATATATATATATATATATATATATATATATATAGTCACCCTTTTTTTATACATATTTATATCACACTTATTTAAAAAATCACAATTGAGTCCGAACTCTTGTTTTTATCTATCATTGCCTCGATAATTGATTGATTTGATCTTTCGATTACCATGTGACGTTGGTTGATCATTTATTTCACATTCACCTAGTATAACGAATGTCTTGTTTTCTTGAACCGTTCAAAATGACAAGTCACAGTGTCTTAGCCAGAAACAGCTTGACAAATTATGTTTTATCTAAAGGAGGGGTGAAATTTTAATTTGATGGGTTCAATCTTTGCATATTAATTAACCATTGAACCCAACAACAAATCCATTAATTTTTAACTATTGAACCCATTGCACATTAGTAATTTTGCCACAGAATGTATTGAGATTTTGAATTATACATATATATATTTAAACCACGTATAAAAGTTATTGATTTAGTTGAATCGGTTGTCGGTAATCTACATTAACTTTGGTCTAAAGGACTTCGTGTTCACATTTATATGGATTAATGTCACTTTAGATGCGATCATAATGTGAATGGAGGCCCAATTGCACATAAATGAGACAATCACTATTTCTCTAGTGGTTTGTTTACCGCACAAAGTAAAGATGATATTGGCATGCATGCCTTCATATCTAATCAACTTTAGTTTGTACTTTTGTAACTCGTTTCAAGTTCACGTCATCTCTTAGTTCAGTGGCCCAACCTCTCGAGAAACCTGCAAATTCCTCCTAACCACATTTGACTGTTCAGTCTTTCATAGTACACTTTCCTTTCAAAATTATTTCACTTTGACTTCTCATGTTACCTAACACGGTTCGACGCGTATTGATATTCCAGTCTTCCTTCTCCTTTTAAGTTCTGTCCTAAAGAGAATCTAATATTTCTTGATCATAAATATTTGAATTGGCTGTTTGCTTTCAAGAATTTAGGCCGTTCATACTATTCATACGTTTTATTCTATTTTAAGATTTCAATTCTTCTGTACGTATTTCAGCTATAATATATTCTTCCATTCCATGGAGCTAAGGTCCAAAAATATAAAAAAAACAAGTGTTATATGATATTTCACGTCAGCATATTAAGGATATCATAAGACCTTATTAAACCTTCTATCTTGCTCCACTCATTAACTTTTAGGGTGTGTTTGGTATAATAAAAAATATTTTTCGTGAAAAATATTTTTTTGAAAAACAAGTATAATCTTACTTATTTTTCGATGTTTGATACGCAAATTAAGAAAAAATATTTTTTCAAGAGTATTCATAAATAACTTAGATACAATAAACATAAAACCATAAATTTTCGAACCAACAACCTTCCGAACTCACAAAGTTCATAAACTTCTGAACCGCTAAACTTTTTCGAACCCGAAAACTCTATAATTTCTAAACCCGCAAACTTTCAAACACATAAACCTCCGAATTCATAACTTTGAAACTCGTAAAATTTTGAACATGTAAACTGAAAAATGAAAAAACGGAACTGAAAATATATTTAAAAAAATTACGGGGGAGGGGGGGGGGGGGGGC